>KE158912.1:40236-61875 GCA_000411055.1 Leavenworthia alabamica | reverse complement strand
AAAATAATTATATTTATTTTAAAATTACATAATTTATTTTTAATTTATTAAATTTTAGTATTTACATAATTAATTTAATGGATCAAATTATACCATTCTCATATATATATATAATTAATATAAAATAATATATCTAATTATCTATATAAATATATACATATATATAGATATATCGAATCAAATCGAATATTCGCATATAAATTTTTAGTATTTGATTTTTGCTTTGTTTTTAACGAATACTAATTTTTAGTATTTGATTCGCTTCGTAAATATCCGAATTTTTCGAATCAAATCGAAATAAATATCGAATCGAAACAAATCTTACGAATATTTTGACCACTCTTAATAAAAGATGTATTTAATATTATAATAATATTTTACTATTTAAAAGGAAAGGAGTATTATTTTATTTTCATTTTATTATATTATTTTATTCCAAAAATATGTTTGCAAACATGGATCCAATTAAGAGCCATCGAACATCTTACGTGTCTACACGTCAGTTAAATCACAATAAACTAATCCAACGTACAAAATTACGCCACGTGTATCAAATCATAATTGAGAAGACAGATTCCTCGAGATCATAAATATAAAAAAAAACAATTAAAGTGAGAGACCGACCAATGATAATGCGAAACGCGAATCTCTCGTGGACCCCTTTGTACAACTTGACCACGTAATTTATCGTTGATCTTGACCGTTCATTTGGCGGCTTCTTTTTCCAGATCTGACGCATAAAATCACAAATTGCGAAAATAAAAACTATATAGTATATATTAGTAATATTAACATATAGTATGTATTTGTATATAATTAATCATATAGAGTATTATTATTTTAATAAAAAAGTTGTTGAAATATTGTTCTTGTTCTGAGAGGCATCGTATACTCCCACAAAATGTCAACTTCGCATATTTTAAATAAATAATTAAAAATGTTGTAAATTAAATTTTATTTTGTCTCAACGACAACTATGTTGTATTTCTAATATTCTAAAAACATTATGATTGATATAACTTTCATTAAATTGACCTCAGAACAGTGCAAGTGGGATTATTTATAATATTAAGCAGAAATGTAACTATATAAAGTGACAAAAAAATATAAAAAAGATTAAAATATGAGTAATTATTTCTAATGCACCATTTATAATTTTTAAAACAAAATTACATTATTTTTTTTAATTAGACTTAAATACCATTTTTTATTAAAATCATATTTTTAATTTAATGTTAGGGTTGAGTATTTAGTGGTTGGGTTTAATATTTATTGTTTGAGTTTTGTGTAATTTCTCAATAATATAATCTAATTTTTAATTCAATTGAATTATTAAATTGTAATTTTGTCTTAAATTAATTTTAATGGTATTTGTGGAAATTAAAGTTAATTTGGTGATATTTTTGAGAATTGACCTTAAAATATTTACACTTTATTTAATTAATAAAATAAAAAAAATTAAAACATCACCTATAATTTTATTTCTCAAGAATATAATTTGGTTTTTGTTTTTTTTTTTTTTTTAATTTTCTTTCCATTTATGGAATTTATTTACTTGTTCTTACACGTTATAAGTTTCCCAATTGGGTAAACTCTAAGGTACGTAGCTTCGTCCTTATTAATCATTTTCTCTAGCCTTAATGTTTATCTTCCCAAGAACATTTTATCCACACCACAAGATCTTTAAATCTCCAAACTCTTGAGTCTCTCTCTCATGTTTTTAATCTCCACCAAATCTGGAATACCAATAGATTTGTTTTCTTTCTTTTACAAAATCTCAAATCTACCCACAAAAAAAAAAATCTTCTTTTTTGACCCTCAAATCTAGATCTTGCCTAGACTAGATTTAACTCTAGATTTTCTTGATTATTTTTCAACTTTTTTAGATTCCTTGAAGTGGGTTTTAAAGTCTTAAGCATTTGTTTCAAATAAAATAAAAATGTTGTATCTCATTTAATTGTTATTTTTGTTTTTTTATCTTATTGATACCAAACTCGTAAGTTCATTGAACTATGTCGGTATGACTCGTGGTTTATTACAAAACGTATTATAAAAAATATAAAAACAGAGTTAGATTGTAGTTTTTAGGACATGGAGGTTTTGAGACCGATGAAGTCACACGTCTCCGGTAAGAACTGGCTCATGGAGGTGACAAAGAGCAACGCCACCGTCTCAGCTTCTGGAGAAGGTGCCACGTGGACTGTGGCTGAGAACAAAGCATTCGAGAATGCTTTGGCGATTTATGACGACAAGACTCCTGATCGGTGGCAGAAGGTAGCAGCGGTGATACCGGGGAAGACTGTGAGTGATGTCATTAAACAGTATAACGAGCTGGAAGCTGACGTCAACAGCATCGAAGCTGGTTTAATCCCTGTTCCCGGTTATATCACGTACCCGCCTTTCACTCTTGATTGGGAAGGTGGCGGATGTAATGGATTCAGACTGGGTCATACAGTTGGTAATAAAAGGTCGCCGGTTGGTAGATCACCGGAGCTAGAACGGAAGAAAGGTGTTCCTTGGACGGAGGAAGAGCACAAGTAAGTCTCTCTCTGTTCTTTTTTTTTTCCGGTTTAGTGGAAAATGAATTAACCCGGAAGAAGATGATTTTGTACCGGAATGGTGAAAATTATTAATAAATATAAAGTGAATATATATATTGAAAATAATCAAATATCCAATAGTTACATGATTATTTATTTATTGGAATTACTATTTTATATTATTGTGTAAGATGTAAGTAACTTTATGAAATATAATTTGGTTAAAACTAAATTGCGTTGAGTAATTGCTTTATGAAACCTAGCTAATAAATCAACAATTTATTTGGTTAACGATTCAACATATACATTTTTATATTATTTTACCATGTTTAAAATATTATTTTATTCAATATTTGTCACAATTTTTCAGATTATTTCTAATGGGTTTGAAGAAATATGGCAAAGGAGATTGGAGAAACATATCTCGAAACTTTGTAATAACACGAACACCAACTCAAGTCGCTAGCCACGCCCAAAAGTACTTTATCCGACAACTTTCCGGCGGCAAAGACAAAAGACGAGCAAGCATTCACGACATAACCACCGTGAATCTCGAAGACCAGACTTCTTTGGAGACAAATAAGAACTCAATTGTTGTCGGAGAGCAATGTTCAAGGCTAACCACGTTTCCTTGGAACCTAACGGACAACAATGAAACGCATGCAGACACGTTCAACATAACGATTGGAAACGCTACTAATGGCCAAGTTCTTCTTGGAGGATTTAACAATGCAAGTTCTTGTTATGAGACACAAAACACAATGTTTCACCAATAGTTGATGGAGGTAAATCTCTAATTAAAAGAGTTGTAAGTGAAATTATTAATTTTTCATATGGACAAAAAAAAAACAATTGTATTTGAAAATTGTAGAATAAATGTCATTTGTTTTAATTCTAAATAAATTAAAATAGTTCAAAAAGACAGAAAATATCGTCATCTCTAACTAATATCCAAATTTTGTCGTTTAATGTTTGAATAAACGTGTAGATATGACATGGCCATTGTTTGTATCAATAAACNTTTTTTTTTTTTTTTTATAACTCAGGTAATCTGGCTGAAATAAGGGACCGTCGGTTCTGATACAACTTAGGATGGCAAGCCCATACTGCAGACCAGCGTATCATCCCCCAAGACCGACTAATCCTAGGGCCCGGAGAGACCATGTGAAAGGTGGCCAAGCGATTTAAATGTGGCAAATTCCGTAACCGGGTGGAGTCGATCCCTGGCCTTGACCAACAGGGTAACAATCATCTAGCACCTGGAGAACCACCCTACTACCATCGCTTGGTTCACTTGATATTATAATTGTAAATACAATGCAATAGTTTACACAAATAAATTATAGTAAATACAATGGAATAGTTTACAAAGATATATATTGGTTAAACAATTTTAGTTAAATGTTTTCCATGTATTACTAGCATCTACAAAATTCAGAGCTTATTAGAATTAACAATAAAGTCTATTAACTATAAATTAAATCAATACAAAATTTTAACTATGTAGTATCATATACATGGAAAAAGTAAATCCGAAAATCAATGATTTTAATAAGAAAACTAAATATCTAAAAAATTATAATGTAATGTATTCTTACATATAAATTCATATATTGAACATTTTAATTACATATGTTTGGTATCATTTTCTAGTTCTTCTTATTTTAGTTATTCATATGATGTTAAAATCTCTGAATATTAATAAAGAAAATATAGTTACTTTTTCATGTTTCAGTTCAAAAAAGTCCATTAAATAATGATACAATAATTTACTTCACCTATATATATATACATATATAAATCAATCCATTTTCTAAAAAGAATTATCAAAATATTTGCTTCACAAGAATGTATATATCTACAATTAGTAAACTCATTCCTTCCATTGAACCTTGTTTAGTTTCTTCATCATGATCCACTCTGCATTGCTTGACCTTGTGTGTCTAATCAATGTTTCATTCTGCAAAATAAAAAAAATTTAATTAATTATAAAAAAATGTAAAATGAACCAAAAGTTATTACAAACCTAAGACTCTTTTTCATCATTTGTTATTTTGGTCTCTGCATGGCTCATTTCCCCAGTGATTTGTTTGGATTCTTCATTGTCTTCTCTAACAAGTAAACCAATGTTTTGGTGCATTGATTCTAAATTGAACTCTTGTTCCTTATCCATAACTTTCAAATTCTCTTCATTATTATCTTCACTAGCATCTAAGTTCTTGGCTACCACAATAGCTTCATCTTTATCAATATCTTGATCAGAAACAATGTTTGGGACATTACCATCTTCATGCTCTAGTTGCATGGTGACCTCCAATGCTTTTGGTGATATCTCTTCATGAGAATTTATATCTTCCTATTCAATATAGTAAGACAAAAACTATTAAATATTGAATCAAGAACCAACTCATGTGGAGTCAAATTTGTATAAAACATGTCAAAGATGATTAGAATAGAGAGTGAAACCTGTTGTGTCCATAGTTGAGAATCTTGTGAGTTTTCAACATCTCTTGAAACTATTGATTCTTCCTCAACACTCACTTTGTTATTGTATTCTTGGGTTGATTCATCATCAAGATCTTTCAACAACCCTCCTTCTTTAGAGATCTCCTTATCAGTTGACTCATCTAGTATTGTTGAGTTGTTATCATCTTGGACTTGCATTAGTATGACATCACTTTCATTTGGATTCTTGTAGTCTTCACATAACTGTATACGAGAACCAATAGAAGATTCTTTCAAGAGGTTATGAGGAGTCTCTTGCTCTATTGGCTCTTCCTTAGTAAAATTTTCTAAGTTTGATACTTCTTCTTCTTCTTTGACCTCTCTTTCAAATGATTCTATATAAGGAGTGTCCAAAGAAGCATCCACCAAGCTTGGTTCTGTATCCTCAGACTTCTTTATATTGATCTTTGTAACATCTTCTCCTTGAATGTTACTTAACATTTCATCTTTCTCCAAGTTGATTCCATAGTTAGAGTCCAAGATAGTTTCAGGTTCTTCAGTTATAGAAGACAATGAAACACTTGGATGAAACAACAAATCTTTCATAGAGTTTATAGGCTTAGAAACATCACTTGAGCTTGAACTTTCTTCGGTTTGTCCTCTTCTATCTGACCTTAACATATCATCAACCATTATAAGATCTTCATCAACCAAACAAGTCTCATCCGATTTAGCCTCATGTTCATTCTTTAGTCCATGAGTCTCATCTCTTGATTCCATTCCACTTCTTGATTCATATGGTTGAGAGATCTTATTACGCGATTCTTCACCGCGAATGATCTCTCTATCAATATCAGTATCATAAATATAAGATTCTCCACCATTAGACCAATCATCAAGCCAATCAACTGTAGTAGGAGGTGAACCAATCTCTGAAACCTCAACTTGCATATCTGAGGCCATTGAAAATGTTCTAGTATGCGAATTTCGACATCTCTTAGTTTGAAACATATAGTTGTCATCAAGTCTTGGTGCTGATAAACCTCTAGGTAATGTGTTTGGAATATTGTTTCTTGTTTGATTCATATGAAAACTTGAATAATTATTATTATCCATAGAGTGACATATAGCTTCCTTAAGCTCAGATTTGTTCAATCTGTTATGTTCAGATTCACTTTCTTCAGAACAACTTGAATCATCATTATCATTATCATTATCATCATCTTCTTTGTTTGAATCTGTTTCTTCATTCATCTCTACTTCTTCTTCATTGATTTTTTCACTCTCAATGCTTGTATCATCCTCCTCTATTATAGGTTCTATTTCATGACAAGGTAGGGTTTGTTCTGTATGATCCATATATTCATTGTCCAAATCTGTAGACAATAAAAAAACTTAATTATGAGAAAAAATTAATAAATAATGAGATAAAATATATATTTGACATATATAACCTAAAAGTTTCCTAGTAGTTGAAATCTCTGGACTGTTCATATTTTGAGAAAAACGACAAAAGCTCTCATGCCGACAAAAGAACATGTCTTTATGATTAAACAATGAAAATTCTTGATCAAAGCTATCTCCAGTAAGATTAGGTTTTTCTTCATGAGGATCATAAGGAATATCAAAAGGGTTTCTTCCTTGTAACAACACAGATGGTGCTGACCCTGGAATTTGCATGTCAATATCATTAGTCTCTGATGAATATTTTCTACGTTGAAATGTAATCTGAAGATTGTTGTTGTTGTTGTTCTGTCTAGGGCTTGTTGTTTCTTCACCAACAAGCTTACTCCTTTGATCTAAAGCTAATCTAAAGAGTCTTCTTGCTCTTCTTCTAGCTATTAAACTCTCTAATCTCTTGTTTCTTTCAATCTCTGAAATCCCATGTTCATTAACATTACTCATATCTTCTTTCATTTCTTGATCTTTACCATCCAAATCTTTGTATTTAACCTCACAGTTACAAACTTCAACGTTAGGTTTATCCAAATCACGAGAAACTTCTTCACCAAGAAACTTGTTATTGTCTTTTACTATATCGGTTTCTATAGCTTTTGGAGATTCTTCAAACTGAGGTGTACGACCTAATAAGTCGTTGTAAAGAGAAGTTAATATAACTTTATCTTTCTCTTTCTCTTCTTCGCTTGTTTGTGAATCCCATTCTTCAACTTTCATACGAGCATTTCGTCTTACACTTCGTTGTTGTTTTAAATGACTTCTCTTTTCTTCTTCTTCGTTACTCTTTGGCTCTAATGGAACATATAAACTTGAAAATCTTAACCCTAGCTTTTCTTGGACGTATACTAAAGCACATGCAAGAACCGGAGACGTGTAGATCAAGAAAAATAATAGAGAAGGAATAAAAATGTATAGCATGAGTAAAAACATGGAAACACTTGATAATATTGGGTGGTTTCTCATGAATTCGATGCTTGTGTTCATAGTAAAACCAAGAATTTTCAATAATATTTCGATGGTTTCCTTTGTGTCTAAACCCATTTTTCATATGATAAAAAGTTGAACAAATGAAGTCAATAAGAAATCAATTGAAACAAGATTTGCTTTCAGAGATCTAGTAAAGAATTTGGTATCATGCAAAAAATGATTATGGTGTTTCTATATTTAGTTTTTATCGTTTGGAGATCCTATGTTTAAGGACGTTAAAGTTTTCTAAATTTTGTTTTTCATCTTTTGTCTTTTTAATAGAAAATGAAATTAAAACGACAAACAAGAAAAGTAAAAAACAAATTTGGTTTTAGAACAAAAAATACAAGTTTTTTATGTGATATTTTGTTTTTGGTGTTTGCTTTCATGTCCAAAAATAACATCGCATTTTAAAAAAATTTAATTAAGTTTTTGTATATATATTTTGTTAGTAATTTATTTCATTAAAAAGTGGTAAAATATGAGTTTAATAGTTATCATCAGATTCCGACAAGTAAGATTAATATTAGTCGCTAATAGATGAATTCTTATGAAGAAAAAAATTACAAATAAAAATTATAAAATAATGTAAATCTCTTTTATACAATATGATAAATATTGATAATTGAGATAACTCTTAAATAAAAAATATAAATAAATAATCTCTCGGTCCATTCTGTGAGCCCTACAAGCTTAAAAAGATCAGACTGGTGGCCCATATCCACCGTCCAAAACCTGTGGTCAGGAAAAAACTTGAAATCTCATCAACCATTATCTTTCGTCCACGTCACATCAGACACCATCTCACTCTATACTTCTTACCACACTGGATTCTTATCTACAGATTCAAACTCATACACAATCAACGGTGGAGATCTCTCCATCTCTTCAATCAAACGGTTCCTATTCGAACTCGTACTTCTCAGTAAACCTCGAAAACAAGATCAGATAAAACTCAAATGTCTTCTTCTTCCTTTTGATTTCCTCAATTTCTAGGGTTTCAAAAAAAAAATGACTACAATCGAATTACCAAGTCCATTGATTCTCAATTCAACATGTTATAGTAGTAATAGTTTATTATACTTACATGCTTCAAGCTTATTTCGTAATCGATCTTATACGTTTCGTCAGAATCCAAATCGATTCGTTTCAAATTCAATTCAACTTCCTCTATCAGTTGCAGCTTCGAGAAACCATGAAAGTTTCTATCTTTGGCAAGGGTATTATAGGAAGAAGAGTTATAGAACGATTGTGAAGTGTCAAGAAGGTGATCAGAAAGCTAATTCTAGTGAAGGAGAAGGCAAGAAGGAGAAACGAGGTAAGCAACGTAAAAATGGGTTATGGTGGTCTAAAGGAAAGAAATGGCAATGGAAACCAATCATTCAAGCTCAGGAGATTGGTGTTTTGTTATTACAATTAGGTATTGTTATGTTTGTAGTCAGATTGCTTCGACCTAGTATCCCATTACCTGGCTCAGAGCCTCGAACTCAGACGACGTTTATGAGTGTACCTTATAGTGATTTCTTAAGTAAAGTTAATAATAATGAAGTGCATAAAGTGGAGGTAGATGGAGTTCATGTTTTGTTTAAGTTGAAAAATGATGAGACTTTGAAAGAGAGTGAGACTAGTAGTAAGCTCTCTGAGTCGTCAGAGTCTGTGGTTAGAAGTGTGGCTCCGACTAAAAGGGTTGTGTATTCCACCACAAGGCCGAGAGACATTAAGACGCCTTATGAGAAAATGCTTGAGAATAATGTTGAATTTGGGTCACCGGATAAACGCCCTGGTGGCTTTTTCAACTCTGGTTTGGTAAGGCTGTGACATTGGCTCTGTTCAGAAGCTTGGCATATTTAAATTGCATTATAGTTAAATTGAAAAAGTTTCTTCTTTTGTTGTTTCAGATAGTTTTGTTCTACATAGCAGTACTTGCAGGGCTTCTCAACCGATTCCCTGTTAGCTTTTCCCAGGTTTGCACATTAATGATACTGTAATGTGGTTGTTTAAGTTAAGGCCATGTGCACTTCCCTTAAAAGCTATGAGGTATTACACAGAATACAACTGGCCAGTTGAGGACCCGCAAGTCTGGTGGTTCTGGTGGGGGAAAAGTTTCTGCTGAAGGTGAAACAATCACTTTTGCAGATGTTGCTGGTGTTGATGAAGCAAAAGAAGAGCTGGAAGAGATCGTGGTAGGTTTATATGTCCTTAAAAGAAGCTGCACTATGCTGAAAAGAGTGTCAAAAATGTTTCTGCTATAGCTTTGTGCATGTTCTTGTTCATTTCTCTTACTCTTGGCTTAACTGTTACAGGAGTTTCTCAAGAATCCTGATAGGTATGTTCGTCTAGGGGCTCGTCCTCCTCGTGGTGTCCTGCTGGTGAGTTATATTATATAGTTACCATATTAACGATCTCCTAGGTAGAGTCTATTCTCAATGTTTGGTTAATAGCTTTTTTTCACTTTGGTAGGTTGGTCTTCCCGGAACAGGGAAAACCCTTCTTGCCAAAGCTGTGGCTGGGGAATCTGATGTCCCCTTCATAAGTTGCTCTGCAAGTGAGTTTGTAGAGCTGTATGTTGGCATGGGTGCTTCACGAGTTAGAGATCTTTTTGCACGGGCCAAGAAGGAGGCTCCCTCGATTATATTTATAGATGAGGTTTGAACACATGAACAGTGTGATACTTTGAATCGATGGAAATCTCAACAAATTTATCTGTTTTTCATTCATCTTCCAGATAGATGCTGTCGCAAAAAGCCGTGATAATAAATTCAGAATGGTCAGCAATGATGAAAGAGAGCAAACCTTGAATCAATTGCTCACAGTAAGTTTTTGTAATCATGCACAAATCCTGCCAAAAGTTGCTTTCTTGATCTTTGCATTATTCATATGTGTTGAGAACTGGTTTACAGGAGATGGATGGTTTTGACAGTAGTTCTGCAGTTATTGTTCTTGGAGCTACCAATAGAGCTGATGTATTGGACCCTGCCCTGCGTCGGCCTGGGAGATTTGATCGTGTTGTTACGGTTAGTAGAATATCTTAATAAAACGATCATACAGTTTAAGACTTTATCAGAGCTAACTGAGACTTTATTTAGGTGGAAACACCTGACAAAGTTGGAAGAGAATCCATTTTAAAAGTTCATGTTTCAAAGAAAGAGCTTCCTTTAGGAGATGATGTCAACTTAGGTACCATTGCCTCGATGACTACCGGTTTTACTGGGTAAAAGTTCTGTATTTTATTCTTGACCTGAGAGTTTCTTACTTACTTCATGCGGTATAGCTTGTTAACTTTTATGTTTGGTTTTTATAGGGCAGACCTTGCAAACCTAGTTAATGAGGCTGCTTTACTAGCAGGAAGGAAGAACAAGATAATAGTTGAAAAAATTGACTTCATTCAGGCTGTGGAACGATCTATTGCGGTATCTTCCTATTCTTTTCGAGTCTACTGAACAACTCTTTCCTTACAGTGTAGCTATTGTTGCAGGGAATAGAGAAGAAAACAGCAAGATTAAAAGGTAGTGAGAAAGCAGTGGTTGCAAGGCATGAAGCTGGGCATGCTGTTGTTGGTACAGCTGTCGCAAATCTTCTTCCTGGACAGTCCCGGGTTGAGGTAAAACTATGATTACCTCTTCTTGTATAGGCTTAACATTTTGTTAGGGCTCTGCTAATTTGTGTTGTGTTGTTAGAAATTAAGCATATTGCCAAGATCAGGAGGGGCATTGGGTTTTACATACATTCCTCCAACACATGAAGATAGATACTTGCTCTTTATCGATGAACTACACGGCCGCTTGGTAACACTTCTTGGAGGTCGTGCAGCTGAAGAGGTTGTTTACTCAGGGAGAATATCAACAGGTGCACTTGATGATATCAGGAGAGCAACTGACATGGCTTACAAGGCAGTAGCTGAATATGGTCTTAACCAGAGAATCGGACCAGTCTCTGTGTCTACACTTTCTGCTGGTGGGATTGATGACTCTGGAGGCTCACCTTGGGGAAGAGATCAGGTAACTTCATTGGACTTAAGCTTAAAATAGAAAGCAAACTTAACATGTCATGGTTGATTTATAGGGTTCTCTGGTTGATCTTGTTCAAAGAGAGGTGACAAATCTGTTGCAATCTGCTCTAGATGTTGCGTTAACCGTTGTTCGTGCTAATCCAGAAGTATTAGAAGGGCTTGGTGCTCAACTAGAAGGTAACAGATTACACTTGTTGAAGTAGTTGGATTGTGTTTGAAAACATGTAAAATGGTTTCAGATGAAGAGAAAGTAGAAGGAGAAGAGCTACAGAAATGGTTGAATAGAGTAGTGGCTTCAGAGGAACTTGCAGTGTTTATCAAAGGAAAACAAACCGCTTTGCTTCCAGCACAAGCTAGCTCCAGTTAACATCTCAGGTCAGGCTTGGCCAGTAGTCTCCAATCATGTTTCAGTTATGTATAGAAAAAACAAAGCTTTTGCTTGCTATGAAACAGGGCATGTGTTGTTGTAATATTTGCTAGTTCTTTATTTGCAATTGTAATCATTGTTGTATATATATATAGAAGAAAGCCATTCATTTATATTAAACTTCATATGAAATAATTAAAATCTCTTTTTTTTTTTTGCGAATTAAAGAGTAATTTTTTTAATAACATCATTTATAGTTTATAATACAAAATTACATTTTTTTTTAATTAGATATAAATACTACTTTTTAGTAAAATCATATTTTTAATTTAATATTAGAGTTTAATATTTAGTGGTTGACTTTAGTTTTTTATTATTTGGGTTGATTATTTATTGGTTAGGTTTAATATTTATTGTTTGGTTTTATATAATATCTCAAAAATATAATCTAATTTTTTTATTCAATAGAATTATTAAATGGTAATTTTATTTTAAATTAATTTTAATGATATTTATAAAAATTAAAATTAATTTGGTGGTATTTTTAAAAATTAACCGGTTATAAAAATAATGAATTATTAATATTACGAATATATATAATGAGTTATTTTTACCAAAAATTAATAACAAAATTGACGCAAAATTACTCATAATAAAGAGCTATGTATAACGTATTAGTAACGTTCGATATGGTTTCCCAAAGATGCATGGTTACAAGCCAAGGACTTGTTTTGGTAAATATGTTGGAGGAATTAGGATTTATTTTTCATTGAAGTTATTTAATTGTTATAAGAATAATATAATGTTTTTCTCCACCTATAAATTTTTTTTGTGATATATATATATATATATATGCACTTTTTACGCCTTTATTTGTTTTAATTTATTCAACGCCTTTGAATAAAATTTTATTGGTAAATTTAATAGTATTAGGGACTTAAATCATGATTAATACAATTATCGTAACGTAAGTGCGAAATTGGGAATTAATTTCGCACTAATCTTAAAGTCTAAATCACGAAGAACACCATAACGTAAAATGAAAACAGCCAAAAAACAAAACATGAAGGATTTAACTATGATTAGATGAAAAAAGTAGACAGAACATAAACCCTTAAATTATTTTGATACTAGAAGCAACGTGGAACATATGATCTATAGATAGTTCTAAGAAAATTTAAAAGACTAAATTATTCAAACAAGGAAAATAAAGAAACATAGATAGATATGATCACATAACATCACATATGATCTCATGAGTGTAGCTAGAACAATGGGAAGCAGATGTTGCTACCTTGAATATAACCAGAGAGCATCTCTATCAAATCCATCTCTCTTCTTTCACTCGTAGAGTTAGCTTGAGCCTCAAGAAAGTCGTTGTGGCTTCCCATCTCTACTGTGGTGGATGATGTGGAAGATGAGGAAGATGGGAAATGAGTGTTGGAGAAGGACGAAGTTGAACCATTTAAGAGATAAGATAGGTAGATATCAGACGCAGGGTGAGGTGTCTTTTCAGGAGGTGTGATCGTTGCTTCTTGCTGATGAGTTCCAACATTGTTGTTGTGCATGTTAAGGTTAGGGTTCTTGATCATAACCTCAGATGATGAAGACTGGTTTACCTCTTCCGAAGCTTTGCTTAAACCTATGTTCTCAAGAGAAACCGGATGGTTCGTAAAGATGTTTTGTAGGTAAACAAGATCTTTATCATATGGATCTCCAATGATAGACGATACAGAATCTCCATCAGAGTAGATCTGATCAAGATTAGGTGTAGAAAGAACACTAAGAGTGTTCTCATGAGTCTTGTTCTCGTCATTCTTCTTGGTAACATCTTTATCATCGATGCTCTTAATGTAATCTTGGAGAATGCATGGCCTTTTAGCAGATGGAGAGAGATCGCTATCATTGTTATTATCTACATTCGATTCACGTTTGTGTTTACGTTTTGAGTTTTGACGTCGTTTAGTTGCATTCCAATGGTTCTTGATAGAATTCTCAGTCCTTCCTGGTATGAGTTTAGCGATCTCTGCCCATTTATTCCCAATCCTCATGTGTGCTTCCACAAGAACCCTCTCTTCTTCTTCACTCCATCCATCTTTCTGTTAGGCAAAAAAAATATAGAGATATATAGAGAGATTTATATGTTAAAAACCCTAGATCTAGACAAAACTATGTTATTATTACATGAAGAGATAGATCTAGAAAGAAACCTTTATGTCAGGACGGAGATGATTATGCCATCTCTCACGACATTGTTTGCCTGCTCTTCCTTCAACTTTCTCCGATATCAACGCCCATTTCCTCTCTCCATGTTGCCTCACCAACCTTATCAGCTTCCTATATACATATAAGTTTCGTATAACTATATGTTTTGACTATGGTATAAGCGTATAATTCAATCGATATAAACATGGATCTATATAGATATGTTACCTGTCTTCTTCACCCGTCCATTGCCCTTTGATGAGGTTCTTGTACGATCGGTTCTTGGTACTGTTTTGGTATTTTCTTGGTACACTTTTAGCGACCATTTCTTCATTAGGGCTTATGTCATCATCAAGGACCAAGTGTTTGTCCCTTCTCGGACCAAAGGTCATGTTCTCTTTGTTGTCACTTTGAATCTCAGTGGAGATTTTAGTCTTCACGATCGGTCGGTGTTTTGAACACTCTTGCTTCTTGGAAAACAAGGTATCACTCTTTTGGCCGTGTAAGAATCTCTCCACGGCTGTCAATGGTGGAGCAACTCTGTGGACAAGGCGTTGGTCTTCCATGGATAAAAGAAAGAAGAAGAAGAGATTAGTAGAATGGAGAAGAGAGCACAAATCAAAGGAGAGAGTTAAGCTAGCTAGTAATAAGGATTGTGAGAGAACTTAATGAGTTACTATATAAATTTAAAATAATGAATGACCCATTAAAGTCTTTATTTTTTTTATAAAAAAATAAAGCTTATAATCTTATAGCTATCGATTTTTTTTTTAATTTATAGAAAAATTATTAATAGTAAAATAAATAAAAATTATATATGCCTCTAATGCTAAAACAATAAGCTAAGAAGACTACAAAATCTGATAACTATAAAATATTGATATATCTTGATCACTATAAGGATCTATTCATATTAGTCACTAAATTTCAAATCGATATTTTTTTCCAAAATTCTCTATATTTTTCCTATTATAATTTATTTGATGCCATTATTAAAGAATATGTATCTACAAACGAAGAAAGAATAAAAAGTCGACTGTAGAATAATATCCAATAATAAAACTCAAGAATTTTAGTTTTATTTATTCTACTTTTATAATATAACATATTTATTAAAAAATATATATATATATAGAAAATGCTAATAAAAATTGTTAGCTAATATTAAAAGCATGTAATATGTTAATTAGTGATATGAAAGCTAAGGGAGAAAAAGGCGGGAAGGATTAGTGGGTTAATATTATTAGCTTATAATAATTAATTATAATATTATTTACTGAAAATAGAATTTTTGTAAAACTGTAACTGATGAAAAGATTAAAGGAGGGAACATTAATGATAATCATTATGCCGCCAAATATTAACATGGTAATATAATTATATAATGAAACGTCAAAAAAATATAGTTAATGAAATGAATTAATTAATTAATTGACTTTGACTATAATTATTTCGAAGCATAAATTAAGGACTAGTCTAAAAGGCTCTAAGACCATCCAAGAAAATTAAGTAATATATATTTGAATAATTACTTGCTAAGAAAAAAAAAAAAATTCAACAATTTTTTGTTAACTATAATATGGATAATATTGTGTTTTTTTTATTGGGCCTAGATTTATATTAGACGGGCTTAGTGAAATATAAAAAAAATTTTGAAACTAAATAAATAAAAACTGGAAAAAACCGTTATTCAACGTATGAATGAATTATTTAAGATATCATATTATATAACAATTTTAAAACTAATGACATGTTTTATTTGTACTGATTAAGGCAAAATTTATAATTTATTTTATAACTAAATCAAAATTAAGTTTTAATATGACATTTTATGTGATATTTGCCCGATATTTATCGTCTTTGTGGACATTTTAGTTTTTTTTTTTTTTGCGTTTAAATAGAATGTTGGACAAACATTAGGAGATAATTATAATCTAAAATTATTTATTTAAGAATTAAAATGCTAAAATTATTTATTTAAGATTTTAGAATTCAGAAAAAAAGTTATGTTTCTTGTAAATATTATTTTAAGACAAAATTTTTGTTGATATTATGTCTTAAGAACTTTTGTTGCAGCAAGATGGTCCTTATTAAATAGGTTACTACTCTTTACTTAGCTGAACTCTTGATTTAATAAAATTTTGGTTTTAAAAGTAAATTTTATTAATACCAAAAGTTTACTAATACAATGGAATACATAGAAGTAGATAAAAGAAAAGAAAGAAGAGACAGAGGGTTTCTTGTTTAACTTCCTGAGTGTGCCCAGTGAGGCGAATCAGGTCGTTAAGCAAGGAAACCGTCTCAAGAGAAAAAAGAGGACGATTGCATCATTAAAACCTGAGTTAGTAAACCTGAGTTAGGAACCCAACTCAGAAAAAGAGTACAATATGTAGAAAAGAAAAACCGAATGGTATTCGTAGAAGTGGACTCAGTGGATGAAATGATAATAATCTAGCTGTAGACCAAACCAGTACTCTAAGAGTGAGGGAGAGGATGGGGGAGATGAGCGGGACAATCGCCAGCAACTTAGCCATCACCATGATCTCTATGTCCCTGAGGAGCTGAGAGATGGGCCGTGACACATATGTATGAAGTTTGGAGTTCCTCTCCCTCCATAGTGTGTATAGTGCAGCCTGAATGAGGAGGTGGACTATAAGTGTAGATAACAGCACGATGAAGACCGCAGGAGCCACTGCAAAAGAAGCATAAAATCACAGTGAGGAGGAGTAATATGCAAGACTTGGCTAATAAGTGAATAAGAGTATGGACAAGAGAAAAAGATGTGCTCCCTTGTTTCGGTGGTCAGGAGCAGAGAAGACATGCTGAGGGGCTGCCTGGCACGAAGCGACGTATGCGATTTCTAGTGGCGAGTCTGTCAAGGGTAGCTAACCAAATAGTGAAAGTGTGCTTAGGGATCCTACCAGTAAACAAAACCTGTCTGTGCCAGTGAACCTGAGGAGGAGGCGGATTTAAGGCTAAAAAGGTTTTGGAGGCAGAGATGGATGGAGTGGGGCGAGTCTGAGATACATCGTCTCCTGGGGAGACCCATATGTACGTGTCGGGAAGGCCAGGGGTATGATTTAATAAATTTATTCATTGATAAGGTTGATTAGAGAAACAAGCATAAGCTGCATAACATAGAACAAGCGTAACATAGACGCATGTAACATCTTCTTACATAAAGGTACACAGCAACATAAGAACAACTAAAATGGTTGGTGATGATAATGGTAGAAAGATGTAAACTGATGTGGTCTTCTTACTTAACCATCAATATAAATAACAATAGGGCTTCTCACGTTATGCAGACCATCAGACCAGATTAGATTAGCAGAAGAAGGCAAATATGAGTTAAATTCACTGCCTGAAACCGTCACCACGAAAGACTTCTTCTCATTAACATTCTTCATATATAAGACACTAGGCGATACCTTAATGTTGAGCTTAGCTCCATGAGTTAAAACAATCTTTGATGTATATGTAGAGTTGGGGTTACCAACGTTGGTGACAGTTCTTTTGAACGTCATGGTAAATGATCCTGGGACTCTAGCCAACATCGAAGGATAGTTAAGGTTTCTTGGTAAAGTCTTTCTAGTGCAAGTGGTGTCTTTACCGGAAATGAGCTTAATGGCTTTCGAAGTGTAGTTCATGCCGCAAAGAAAGGTGATGTAGTCTGTTTCGTCTAAGTCGTAGACAAGTCCAGGATCAAGAGNAGTGATATGAGTATTGTTTACCAGTAGTCATGATGGCAGATTTGATTGCAGAAGGAGACCAACTAGGATGAAAAGACTTAATGTACGCAGCCACGCCTGAAACGTGTGGACAAGACATAGAAGTTCCTGACAAAACAGAGTACTTCACACGTCTTTTGTCACTGGATACATCAGATGGTGGATTTAAAGGTGAATATGAAGCGAGAATCTCAACTCCTGGGGCTGTTATATCTGGCTGTAGCCCATCCACCATTGTCTCTTAGATTAGGAAATTAAAAATAAAAACAAGAATCAAGAACATAAAAAAATGTTTATACCTTTAAAAGATCATATACAATGGTGTTTGGACCACGAGAAGAGAATGAAGCAACTTCAGGAGCTTTCTGATCAAAGAATGATTCACTTTTTAGAAGAGTTCCTGTAGGAAACCTGAGAATACAAACACATAGATATCATCATCATCATCATCATCATCATCACAAAGAAGCAAATGTGAAGGTTTTAAAAACAAGTAGAGAAGATTGAATGTTACTTTGTGGAGTTAACGTAAGAGAAGACAGAGTCTAAGTCATCTTGAGATAGAGCAGAGACGGGCCAAGTGCTAATAGTTGAATAGTCTAGGTAGTTTCTATATATATCTGCAACAGCTGTTCCTGGAGATATTAAATTCTTACTCGTAACAATTTTTCCCTTGATCATAGTGTCATTTCCTTCAAAGTACTTTCCATACACAAGTGGAAATTTCTTTCCTTTTAGGTCAAAAGAATTCACTGATCTCCCCTGTCAAGACAAAACAGTGTGTAACTTCGCAACTGAAAGAGAAAAAGATACTATGATAATACTTACAACATATGTTTTGCCGTTGCCAAGAACAAATTTGCTGATAAGCTTACGGTTCATGTTGCTGGCAGCAACGGTTAAGATCCATGGTGATACACTTGTAATTGTTGTTGGAAACGGACCTGTGTTACCAGCTGAATTTACAGTGAGAATCCCTTTAGCCATTGCATGAAAAGCCCCAATCGAAATCGGGTCTTTTTCAAACACGCTAGGAAAATTGGACCCAATAGAGATGCTAATAAGGTCAACCCCATCTGCTATTGCANTCTGCTATTGCATCATCGAATGCAGACAATATAGCTTCGTCGGTACATCCTTTCTTAGTGCATACTTTGTAAGATGCGATTCTAGAAGCTGGAACACCACCTCTAGCTGTTCCATTGGCTATACCAAAGAAACTTGCGTTATGGATTAGGTTTCCAGCCACTGTAGATGTTGTGTGCGTGCCATGGCCAATTATATCCCTATTGCCTTCCTTTGTGTAGTCTCTTGCTCCTATCAACTTACTAAAACATCACAAACACATCAATATATAACATAAAACAATAATGTTTTTATTTTATTTTAAAGGTTAATCTATTATAGTGGAATATATACTAAAAATGAGATAAAAACAAATAAAGGAGGGACGAGGGTATCTTGGTCATACTATATTGCAAGTCCAGTGGGGACAAACTCAATAGTATGACTAGAGTATCGTCTAAAGAGAAAACATAGTCAGGTGTATTGTTTAAACCTTGAATGACAAACCTTGATGGGGAAATCCACTCAAGGAAAATAAAGAAAAATCAAGCAGTAAAAGAATATTTTTAATCTTCTAAGAGAGTAAATAAAAGACTTACTAGTTGCAAGTGAAGTTCTTGTCACCAGAACAAACACCTTTCCACTTATTTGGAGGAGGACCAAACCCTTTGTCGGAAAAACTCTCGGATTCAGGCCAAACCCCACTGTCAATCATTCCGACAATAATATTACTCTCTATGGCCAAGTTTCTTTTTGTACTATTTCCTTCCTTAAGTCCCATGAAGTCCCAAGAAGCTGTAGTTTGTAGTTTATAAATCTTGTTTGGGAACACAGACACAACTCCCTCAATTTCTATCAACACAAATAAGGTTATAAAATATTTTAACCTTTATAAACATTTTCAACGTAACATGTTATACACATGAACTCACCAGCTATTCTTGCTCGTTCTGACTCTGTGAGTCGGGCCGAAAAACCATTAAAACTCCTCTTGTAACTTCTCACCAAACGACCTTCGATCGAACTAGGGTATATATATATATGTTCATAGCATTTGTTATAATCTTCATTACGTAAACTAATTATAACTAATCAATGATTAGAGAAATAAATCTCACCTTTCTCCGGTGACCTCTTGGAGAATACTCATGTGATGTGACATTGGTGAGTATTCAAATTGAGATGGAAGTGAACCCATGTAGACAACATACACCTTCATAGATTATCAACATCATCACCTTGTATAAGAAACAAAACATATTGATAATTATTATATACAGATTAACATTACTTGTTTATTCTCAAGATCATTTGTGACTGCTGAGACTAAACTTAAGAACAAGACATTGAGACACAAGAAGAGATCATAGGAAGCTGATAGTTTCGCCATCTTTTTTCTAAAATGAATAAAAGTTTACTCAAGGGTCTGGAACAACCTATAGAGTTGGCTCGCTCGGTAGACCCTCTTTATAAAAAAAACTTACTAGAGTTTCTTATCTTCTAGATTAAGATAAGAGGATGCATACATATATATATATATAATACATAGTAGTAAAATATAAGAATCATTCCTATATGGAGTTAAGGAAATAACCACATTTAAATCTCTATGATTTGTTTCCTCTTATAATAAAATCTAATATTACCATAGTGTTAATAATATTTGAGTCAAAACATTGACCAACGTTTTGGTAACAACGTGTTAATAATTTTAGAAAAATATCCAAGGATTAATTTGTCATGTCCATTTAAACTCAGTATTTTTGTTTTTGTTTTAAAGGTTAATCTATTATACCAAAAATCATTTTTACAGTGGAAATAATTCGGAAAAAAAAGAAGAGTGGAAATAATTCGGAAAAAAGAAGAAAAGAAGGAAGGGAAGGACGAGGGTTATCTAAGCCAAACTATTTCACTAGCTAGTAGGGCAAGCTCAATAGCATGGCTAGATGTTTGAAGAGAAAATTTTGAGGGGGGGGGGGTGCCTCGTTAAAACCTTGAGTGGCAAATCCTGGTAGGGAAAATCCAGTCAAGGAAAAAGAGTACACCCTGAATAAAAAGAAAAACCAAGCGGTATGTGTAGCGCCCCTCACGGGGTGAAATGGAACATCTCGAGCAGTAATCCAAACCATGCTTGTAGAAGAGATGGAGAGAGAGGTGATGCTAAGCCACATGTGATAGCCATAAGGTTGGACTTGACTGTGGTCTCTATGTCATGAAGGAGCTGAGGAACCTGTCTGGAAGAAGAGTTGAGATGGAAGTGAACCCATGTAAACAACATACACCTTCATAGATTGTCAACATCATCACCATGTATAAGAAACAAAACATATTGATAATTATTATATACAGATTAACATTACTTGTTTATCCTCAAGATCATTTGTGACTGCTGAGACTAAACTTAAGAACAAGACAATGAGGCACGAGATGAGATCATAGGAAGCTGATAGTTTCACCATCGTTTTCGAAAATGAATAAATTTTACTCAAGGGTCTGGAACAACCTATAGAGTTGGCTCGCTTGGTAGACCCTCTTTATAAAAAAAACTTACTCTAGTTTCTTATTTTCTAGATTAAGATAAGAGGATGCATACATATATATATATAATACATAGTAGTAAAACCACATTTAAATCTCTATGATTTGTTTCCTCTTATAATAAAATCTAATATTACCATAGTGTTAATAATATTTGAGTCAAAACATTGACCAACTTTTTGGTAACAACGTGTTAATAATTTTAGAAAAATATCCAAGGCTTAATTTGTCACATCCATTTAAACTCAGTATTTTTTCTTTGGTTTTAAAGGTTAATCTATTATACCAAAAAATCACTTTACAGTGGAAATAATT
>KE158912.1:20846-33801 GCA_000411055.1 Leavenworthia alabamica | reverse complement strand
GTTTGTAGTTTATAAATCTTGTTTGGGAACACAGACACAACTCCCTCCATTTCTAACAACACAAATAAGGTTATAAAATATTTTAACATTTATAAACATTTTCAACGTAACATGTTATACACATGAACTCACCAGCTATTCTTGCTCGTTCTGACTCTGTGAGTCGGGCCGAAAAACCATTAAAACTCCTCTTGTAACTTCTCACCAAACGACCTTCGATCGAACTAGAGTATATATATGTTAATAACATTTTTTATAATCTTCATTACGTAAACTAACTATAATTAATCTATGATTAAAGAAATAAATCTCACCTTTCTCCGGTGACCTCTTGGAGAATACTCATGTGATGTGACATTGGTGAGTATTCAAGTTGAGATGGAAGTGAACCCATGTAGACAACATACACCTTCATAGATTATCAACATCATCACCATGTATAAGAAACAAAACATATTGATAATTATTATATATATAGATTAACATTACTTGTTTATCCTCTTGATCATTTGTGACTGCTGAGACTAAACTTAAGAACAAGACAATGAGACACGAGAAGAGAGCATAGGAAGCTGATAGTTTCGCCATCTTTTTTCTAAAATGAATAAAGTTTACTCAAGGGTCTGGAACAACCTATCGCTCGGTCGACACTCTTTATAAAAAAAACTTACTCGAGTTTCTTAGTTTTTAGATTAAGATAAGAGGATGCATACATACATATATATATATATATATACATAATACATAGTAGTAAAATATAAGAATCATTCCTATATGGAGTTAAGGAAATAACCACATTTAAATCTCTATGATTTGTTTCTTGTTATAATAAAATCTAATATTACCATAGTGTTAATAATATTTGAGTCAAAACATTGATCAACGTTTTGGTAACAATGTGTTGATAATTTTAGAAAAAATATCCAAGGCTTAATTTGTCACATCCATTTAAACTCAGTATTTTTTTTCACATACTTGGTGAGAATCAAAATAAGTATATAATTTGAATGACAAGTTAACAAATATATTGTTATTTCATTCCTTTTGTCACATCTATTTCTCTTCAGAATGCAAATTCAGAGTAGAGACATAGACACATAGTTAAAATAGGTATAAGCGTGTAGCATATATGCCCATTTGTAAACATATATAGGCCCATTTGTAAACATATCTAGGCCCAAAAGAAACATTCCTCAGCTGTATTCCCTTTCTGATGTAAAATTTTTATCCTACAACATCTTGACACACTACAAGAAATCACGTTAAAATCTGATGAAAATTTCTGATGGAAAGAAACCATCAGAAAATTTCAACAGATTTCTGATGGATTATGTTAGAAAATAATGGTTTTTATGTCGTTGGAAAATTATCAACAAGAAGCAAGCTGTCGGAAATTTTTCGACGACATGTGACGATTTTTAGCAACTAAATATATTTTAATTATAAATCGTAGGATCTTGTCGAAAAAATCTGTCGATTTCTGACAGATTAATTTTTTTTTATTGATTCTGTTGGAAATCGTAAGATATTTCCGACGAGATCCTACGGAAAATTATATAAAAGTTGAATATAATACAAAATATAATATACAGAACATATAATTCATACTATATAAATTTTACAAAAGATATGTTACGATATATAGAGATATTTTATTACATCTCATCCTCTGAGTCCGGTATAACTGTTAACATAAGTTCTTTGTCCTCCGAGTCATCGGCTACATTTGACATAACTTCATCATCGTCTGCATCAAGAGATACATGTTCAATCATTTGATATTTTCCAATTACCTATTTTAAAATATATATACACAGTAAATATAGTGACTGGAAAAATTAAATAGAATTTAATTTAAACATTATAATTGTATATATTTTAACAACGTTTTGACGAATGACTTCAAGAAACTTTGTGTCTCTTCCGGATCTAAAATGGCATACACCAACTTTTCTTTGTTACATTACAACTCTGACTTGTATAAGACCTTTATACTCTTCGATTTGGGAAACAATTTTATTAAAAGACACTGTTATTGTTCATGTTGGATCTTTCAAAGTTACCTTAGCATCACCAAATCTATTTCGTGTTATATATTTAATTATAATCAACAAATACTACATAGTGTTCAATAATAAATTATATATAAACATAAATAAAAAAATTAGCTAACATAGATTGTTCGGTTTGTTATTACAGTATTTATTTTTTTCCAAGGGCTCCTCATGCAGTCTATATCATTGATAAAAGTTCATTCCTCGCATGTTTGTGTGAGTATTTAACAGCTGATGTCTATCTCAACTCATTGAAATCTGAGTCACCTTTTGTAATTACATCGTTGTAAAAACTTGTGTTGGAATGCTCGGGATCGTGACTTGAACTTGTTTCATGAAATAGTTTACATCTTCGGATTTTTGATAATTTATAAAATTGTCAGGACCGAGAATTAATGGTCAGTTTCTTGAAAACTGAATTGGAAGACAATGTGATTGAGATTTTTGACAATATAGATACCGCAACGAAAGCTGAAAGAGTAAATGCATAATGAAAGATAAGGAGAATATTCCACAAATTACCCGTCTTATGAAGATATTAAGATCTTTTTATTTTCTCTGGATATCGATAGTCCAAATTTATCTCCAATTTATGATCCGTATCACAGTGGTGGATATGCCCAAGAAGTAGAAAAATTTACAAAAGAGGATATTCAGAAGTTAATCGAGAGTATAAAAGACAATGAAAAGAGTGTTAAATAAAATTATGATATAAATATGGTAATAAGTGTATGGAAATGTGCTAAAAACATAAATTATGTGAATTAGTTATGTTATTTCTTAACTACCAAAATTAAAATCTCTGTTATGATGTTAAATTAGTGATGTTGTTAATTTAGTTATGTGTTTCTTTAACGTTAATTAATTTAAAGGACTTTCACCAACTTATGAAACTTGAGCGACAATCATAACTTACGCCATCGATCATTACCATTGTGGCAAACATATTGGTTGGGATAAGATAGTTGTAACAAGACTAGTGGAGTTGGCTCGAGTTCTATAAAACTTTTGTTTTAGCAAGATGGTCCTTAATAAATAGGTTACTACTCTTTAGGCAGCTGAACTCTTGATTTAATAACTTTATTCATTGATAAGGTTGATTAGAGAACACAAGCATAACATAGATGCATGTAACATCTTCTTACATAAACTGATTAAAATGGTTGGTGATGATAATGGTTGAAAGATGTAAACTGATTTGGTCTTATTAGTTAACCATCAATAAATAACAATAGGGCTTCTCACGTTATGCAGACCATCAGACCAGATTAGATTAGCAGAAGAAGGCAAATCTGGGTCGACTTTACTGCCAGAAACCGTCACCACGAAAGAATTCTTCTCATTAACATCCTTCATATATAAGATGCTAGGCGATACCTTAATGTTGAGCTTAGATCCATGAGTTAAAACAATCTTTGGTGTGTATGTAGAGTTGGGGTTACCAACATTGGTAACAGTTCTTTTGAACGTAACGGTGAATGATCCTGAGACTTTAGCCGACATCGAAGGATAGTTAAGGTTTCTTGGTAAAGTCTTTCTAGTGCAAGTGATGTCTTTACCGGAAATGAGCTTAATGGCTTTCAAAGTGTAGTTCATGCCGCAAAGAAAGGTGATGTAGTCTGTTTCATCTAAGTCGTAGACAAGTCCAGGATCAAGAGCTGGTATTGGGTTAACATGTCCAGCTCCATAAGCAAACTCTGTTGATGCAACGCCATTTCCAGTAGCATTTAGTGGCCAAGCTGCAAAGTTAATAGCAAATTTGTTACTTGTTGTACAAGTAAGTGACAGAGTTGTTACTTGTTGTACAAGAGAGTGATATGAGTATTGTTTACCAGTAGTCATGATGGCAGATTTGATTGCAGAAGGAGACCAACTAGGATGAAAAGACTTAATGTACGCAGCCACGCCTGAAACGTGTGGACAAGACATAGAAGTTCCTGACAAAACAGAGTACTTCACACGTCTTATGTCTCTGGATTCATCAGATGGTGGATTTAAAGGTGAATATGAAGCGAGAATCTCAACTCCTGGTGCTGTTATATCTGGCTGTAACACATCCACCATTGTCTCTTAGACTAGGAAATTAAAAAAATAAGAATCAAGAACATAAACAAATGTTACTATACCTTTAAAAGATCATCTACAATGGTGTTTGGACCACGAGAAGAGAATGAAGCAACTTCAATAGCTTTCTGATCAAAGAATGATTCACTTTTTAGAAGAGTTCCTGTAGGAGACCTGAGAATACAAACACATAGATATCATCATCACAAAGAAGCAAATGTGAAGGTTTTGAAAAACAAGTAGAGAAGATTGAATGTTACTTTGTGGAGTTAATGTAAGAGAAGACAGATTCTAAGTCATCTTGAGATAGCGCAGAGACGGGCCAATAGCTAATAGTTGCATAGTCTAGGTCGTCTCTATATATAGATGCAACAGGTATTCCTGGCAAAATTAAATACTGACTTGTTACGATTTTTCCTTCGATCATAGTTTGATCTCCATGCACAAGTGGATATTTCTTTCCTTGTAGGTCAAAAGAATTCACTGATCTCCCCTGTCAAGACAAAACAGAGTGTTACTTCGTAACTGAAAGAGACAAAGATACTATGATGATAGTAACAAGAATGTTGCTTGATGATACTTACAACATATGTTTTGCCGTTGCCAAGAACAACTTTGCTGATAATCCTACGGTTCATGGTGCTGGCTGCAACGGTTAATATCCATGGTGCTACACTTGACACTGTTCTTGCATCCGGACCTTGGTTACCAGCTGAATTCACAGTGAGAATCCCTTTAGCCATTGCATGAAAAGCCCCAATCGAAATGGGGTCCTTTTCAAACCCGTCAACATAAAAGGGCCCAATAGAGATGCTAATAAGGTCAACCCCATCTGCTATTGCATCATCGAATGCAGACAATATAGCTTCATCGGTACATCCTTTCTTAGTGCATGCTTTGTAAGATGCGATTCTAGAGGCTGGAACACCACCTCTAGCTGTTCCATTGGCTATTCCAAAGAAACTTGCGTTAGGGATTGTGTTTCCAGCCACTGTAGATGCTGTGTGTGTGCCATGGCCAATTATATCCCTATTGCCTTCCTTTGTGTAGTCTCTTGCTCCTATCAACTTACTAAAACATCACAAACACATCAATATATAACCTAAAACAATAATGTTTTTGTTTTAAAGGTTAATCTATTATACCAAAAAATCACTATTATAGTGGAATATATACTGAAAATGAGATGAAACAAAGAAGAGAGAAACGAGGGTATGTTAGTCATACTATAGTGCAAGCCCAGTGGGGGCAAGCTCAATAGTATGTATGACTAGAGTACCATATGAAAAAAAAAAACATGAAAACGGGTGCCTCGTTAAAAATGTTGAATGACAAACCTTGATGAGAAAATCAACTCAAGGAAAATAAAGAAAAACTAAGAGGTATCATAAAAGAATAATGTAAATCTTCTAAGAGAGTAAATAAGAGACTTACTTGTTGCAAGTGAAGTTCTTGTCACCAGAACAAACACCTTTCCATTTATTAGGAGGAGGACCAAACCCTTTGTCAGAAAAGCTCTCGGATTCAGGCCAAACCCCACTGTCAATCATTCCGACAATAATATTACTCTCAATGGCCAAGTTTCGTTTTGTACTATTTCCTTCCTTTAGTCCCATGAAGTCCCAAGAAGCTGTTGTTTGTAGTTTATATATCTTGTTTTGGAATACAGAAACAACTCCCTCCATTTCTAACATTACAAATAAGGTTATAAAATATTTTAGCCTTTATAAACATTTTCAACATAATATGTTATACTCGATCAAAACACATGAACTCACCAGCCACTCTTGCTCGTTCTGACTCTGTGAGTCGGGCCGCAAAACCATTAAAACTCCTCTTGTAACTTCTCACCAAACGATCTTCGATCGAACTAGAGTGTATATATATGTCCAAAGCGTTTGTTATAATCTTCATTACATAAACTAATCAATGATTAGAGATATAAATCTCACCTTTCTCCGGTGACCTCTTGGAGAATACCCATGTGATGTGACATTGGTGAGTATTCAAGTTGAGATGGAAGTGAACCCATGTAGACAACATACACCTTCATAGATTATCAACATCATCACCATGTATAAGAAACAAAACATATTGAAAATTATTATATATAAATTAACTTTACTTGTTTATCCTCAAGATCATTTGTGACTGCTGAGACTAAACTTAAGAACAAGACAATGAGACACGAGAAGAGATCATAGGAAGCTGATAGTTTCGCCATATAGGAACAACCTATAGAGTTGGCTCGCTCGGTCTACCCTCTTTATAAAAAAAACTTACTCGAGTTTCTTTGCTTTTAGATTAAGATAAGAGGATGCATACATACATATATATATATACATATATATATATATATATATAATACATAGTAGTCAAATATAAGAGTCATTCCTATATAGAGTTAAGGAAATAACCACATTTAAATCTCTATGATTTGTCTTATTATAATAAAATCTAATATTACCATATATAAATAATATTTGAGTCAAAACATTGACCAACGTCTTAGTATTTTATTTTACATTGTAATAATTATTACTCTTGTAGATTTAAAAACGTATATCTAAGATACATCATAGAAAAATATAAATAAAAGTGTAAACGCTCGCTTGGATGACAACTTAACAAAAAAAATGTTATTTTGTTCCTTTTGTCACATCTATTTCTTGTTCGTTCAGAATGCAAATTCAGAGTAGGGTCATTGTTAAAATAGATATAAGCGTGTAGCATATAGGCCCATTTGTAAACATATCTAGGCCCAAAATTATCATTCCTCAACTTTATTCCCTTTCTGATTGTATGGTCTGCCACTAACTATCAATCTATCATATTATATATGAGAATACATCTACATTTCTTCTAATATATATATTTTTGGTTTTAAAGTTAATTTTATTAATTCCAAAAAATCACCATAATGGTGGAAATACATGTGGAAACGCGAAAAAAAAATAAAGAAAGAAGGGAGGAGGGTCTCTAAATCTTTTTCACAATCAAGTCCAGTGAGGGCAAGCTAGAAAGAGATACCCAAAAATCGTCTGAAGAAAAAAGAGAAGGACGATTGCCTCATTAAAATCTTAGTTGGTAAACCAATCCAGTGTGAGAAAAACCCAACCAAGCAAAAAGAGTACAACCTGAAAAAAAACAAAACTGAATGGTATAATGTGACTATAGATAAGAGCTTAGAGAATGAAGTGGTGATGCCCAGCCTGGATGCCGAACCAGAGCTCCAATAGTGATGGCGATGTGGGGGCGGAGGATCTGATTAGAGCAAATAATTTGCTCCTGATCGTGATCTCTATATTCCGAATGAGGTGGGAAACGGGCCTGGAAGTAGAGGTGTGGAGCCTGGAGTTCCTCTCCCTCCAAAGCATGTAAACTACAGCCTAAATCAACATGAGATGTGCAATCAACCTGAGATGCTTGTCTGGTGAGGAACGGGAGAGCCTGTAAAATACGAGTGATATAATAATGAGTAGGGGAAATGTGCAAAATCTGACTCAATAAAGATTATTAATAAGGGCAAGAAAAAAAATAGATGCTCTTTGGACTCGTCTGATGTAGAACATAAGAGGCATGTGGAGGGGGTGGTAGTCGAGTAGCGGCAGATGCGATCTCTGGTCGGGATCCTATCGAGCATTGCCAACCAGGTGGCTGATCGTCAGCGGGATCAACACAGAGGTAAGAGTCGGGGGAGGTGGAGTGCAAGATCGAGGCTGCATACGGTAGATTGTCCCGAAGGAAGATAAAGATCGGGTTCCTAGATCTCAGCGAAAGTCGCCAACGACGTGAATCTATAAGTATCGCATCATGAATGAATATTTCCTTGTGGATGCCTGAAATAGATACAGCAAAAGGGCCTAGAAATGACATAAGCGGGTCAAGGCCTGTCTAGTTTTCATATCAGAAAGAGCAAGAGGTGCCCAAGCCCACTGTGCATCTAATGAAGGGTCTAGCCACTGAACATAACTTCAGGATACGATTCCACATCCAACTGCCTGATGGCTGGTGGCATGGAAGATCCCAGAAACTAGTCGGGCTGAGTAGATAGGAACGGACCCAAATACCTAGAGAAAACCTGATGTGATGAAAAGCAACCAAATGAGTTTAAGACCCAGCACAGTATTCCACCTTGTAAGGCATCGGAGACCTAGGCCTCCTGGACTTTTTTGGGGTGCATACAGCTTCCCAGATAATCTTAGCCTTCTTAGCTGAGTCGGTGGATCCTAACCAGAGAAAAGCATTATGTAACTTCTCGATATTGAATATTGTGCATTACATATCTTCTAATATTAAATGATAAAAATATACCAAACATTTTTTATAAGATGGAATCATGGAACTACTTTATTTATTTATCAATTATTTAATACATAATAGTAACAAAAATTCAAGTGTAAATTTAGTTTACAAAGGAATGAGTTTTTCATATCTCATCACATCAATCCAATACAAAATAGAATCTAGGGTTTTATATTTCTTCTTAAACCCAAACTTATCTATTTTATCTCTTCTCCCTAGAAGCTTTAATGGACATCTAAACAATGCATCCAAGAAAACCCAATTTGCTAAATCATCAATCTTTGTCCTAACAAGCCTCTCCTTCATTACAGTCTCATCCTACAAGTACTTTCTCTCACACATCTCTCTTACATAAAATAGATGCATGAAACATCTTACTACATGAAAGTACACAACATCTTAAGAACAACTAAATTGGCCATACTCATAATAATTGTAGAAAGATATAAACTAATCTGGTCATATTAGTTATTCCTATCGTTATAAAGAAGAAAAAAAGCATCTTAAAAACTATTTTTATAGTCACTAAAATTATAATTAAATTAAATCTCTTTTCCCATTAATTTAAAATCATAATTATGCATAAAAAATTTGTAATTTTGAGTTTAGAAATAATTTGTTGACTATATAATCAAATAATAATTAATAAATTTATATAGAAACTTAAAAAATTCCTTATATTTTAGAAAAAAAAAACAAATTTCTAATATTATGAAACTGAAGGAATACCATCAGCATAAATAACAATAGGGCTTCTCACATTATGCAGACCATCAGACCAGATTAGATGAGCAGAAGAAGGCAAATCTGGGTTGAGTTCACTGCCTGAAACTGTCACCGAGAAAGACTTCTTCTCATAAACTGTCTTCATATATAAAACACTAGGCAAGACTTTAACCTTGAGCTTAGATCCATGATTTAAAACAATCTTTGATGTGTATGTAGCGTTGGGCATACCAACATTGGTGACGGTTCTTTTGAAAGTCACAGTGAAGGAGTGATTAGGTCGTGAAAGTTTAGCCGACATCGAAGGATAGTTAAGGTTTCTTGGTAAAGTCTTTCTAGTGCAAGTGGCGGCTTCACCGGAAATGAGCTTAATGGCTTCGGAAGTGTAGTTCATGCCGCAGAGAAAGGCAATGTGGTCTGTTTTGTCTAATTCATAGATAAGTCCAGGATGAAGAGCTGCTATTGGGTTAACATGTCCAGCTCCATAAGCAAACTCTGTTGATGCTTTGCCAGTTCCAGTGGCATTTACTGGCCAAGCTGCAAAGTTAATAGAAAAGTTTTTACTTGTTACGCAAGAAAGTGACAAAGTTGTTACTTGTTGTACAAGAAAGTGGTATGAGTTCTATCTACCAGTAGTCATGATGGCAGATTTGATTGCGGAAGGAGACCATCTAGGATGAAAAGACTTAATGTACGCAGCCACGCCTGAAACGTGTGGACAAGCCATAGAAGTTCCTGACAAAAAAGAGTACTTCACATTTCTTTCCCCTCTCCTTTCAGGAAATGGTGGATTCAAAGGTGAATATGAAGCGAGAATCTCAACTCCTGGTGCTGTTATATCCGGCTGTAACCCATCCACATTGTCTCTTAGACTAGTAAATCAAACAAAACAAGAATCAAGAACATAAAAAAATGTTATTATACCTTTAAAAGATCAACTACAATAGTGTTTGGACCACGAGAAGAGAATGAAGCAACTTCAGGAGCTTTCTGATCAAAGATCGATTCACTTCTTAGAACAGATCCTGTAGGAGATCTGTGAACACAAACACATAGCTATCAACACAAAGAAACAAATAAGAAAGTTTTAAAAGAATTAGAGAAGTTTGAATGTTACTTTGTGGAGTTAATGTAAGAGAAGACAGAGTTTAAGTCATCTTGAGATAGAGCAGAGACGGGCCAAGTGCTAATAGTTGCATAGTCTTGGTAGTCTCTAAATATAGATGCAACAGCTGTGTCTGAAATAATTGTATACTCACTCGCTACGATTCTTCCCTTGATCATAGTTTCATTACCTTCAAAGTTCTCTCCATGCACAAGTGGATAATTCTTTCTTTTTAGGTCAAAAACATTCACTGATCGCCCCTATTAAGACAAAACACAAACAAAAGAGTTACTTCATAACCTAAATAAAGAGACAAAGATACTATGATGATAGTAATAACACTGCTACTTGATACTTACGGCATATGTTTTGCCGTTACTGAGAACAACTTTGCTGACAATCCTACGGTTCATGGTGCTAGCTGCAACGGTTAATATCCATGGTGCTACACTTATCATTGTTGCTGAATCCGGACCACCGTTACCAGCTGAATGCACAGTGAGAATCCCTTTAGCCATTGCATGAAAAGATCCAATTGCAATGGTGTCATTTTCAAACATGGATGCATGGTCATCCCCAAGAGAGATACTGATTAGGTCAACACCATCAGCTATTGCATCATCAAATGCAGACAATACAGCATCAATGGTACATCCATTGCTAGTACATACTTTGTAAGATGCGATTCTAGAAGCTGGAACACCACCTCTAGCTGTTCCATTGGCTATACCAAAGAAGCTTGCGTTAGGGATTGTGTTTCCAGCCACTGTAGATGCTGTGTGCGTGCCATGGCCAATTAAATCCCTAGTGCCTTCGCTTGTATAGTCTCTTGCTCCTATCAACTTACTAAAACATCATAAACACATCAATCTATCTATGCCTATAGAAGCGTGCCTATGTGAGAGGAAAAAATGCTTTTGTCTTAAACCTCTAAATTTTAATCAAATTTTAGGATCTAAGTTTTTTAAAATTATTTTATATATACAAAATATGTATTTTACTGTTAGTTTTATTAAGTTAAAATTTATATTTCATATATTAATAAAATAATATTACTTATCTTTATTATTTAAGAAATCTTAAGTTTAATGATTTATTAATTAAATAGTGTTCATTAAAAATTAAAAATATATTACAAAATTAGTATTAAATATTTTATATTTATATATTTATATATTTCATCTTGACACTTTAAAACTGAATATTTACTATTGTTAATTTGTTTTAAATATATTAAATTTTAACTATAATATTAAAAATATATATATTTTATTAGGTTTATGTCTTTACAACTACTCTAGGCAGGGCTCTCTATGCCTAAAACAATAATACTAATCTTCTAAGAGAGTAAATAAGAGACTTACTTATTACAAGTGAAGTTCTTGCCACCAGAACAAACACCTTTCCATTTCCTTGGAGGAGGACCAAAACCTTTGTCGGAAAAGCTCTCGGATTCAGGCCAAATCCCACTGTCAATCATTCCGACAATAATATTACTCTCGATGGCCAAGTTTCTCTTTGTACTATTTCCTTCCTTAAGTCCCATGAAATCCCAAGAAGCTGTTGTGTGTAGTTTATAGTTCTTGTTTGGGAACACAGACACAACTCCCTCCATCTCTAACAACACAAAATAAGGTTATAAAATATTTTAATCTTTTTAAACATATTCAAAATAACATGTTATACTCGATCGAAACACATGAACTCACCAGCTACTCTTGCTCGTTCTGATTCTGTGAGTCTGGCCGCAAAACCATTAAAACTCCTCTTGTAACTTCTCACCAAACGATCTTCGATCGAACTAGAATATATATGTGTGCATATCATATGTTATAATCTTAATAACCTAAACTAATTATAACTAATCAATGATTAGAGAATTAATTATAAATCTCACCTTTTTCCGGTGACCTCTTGGAGAATATTCATGTGATGTGACATTGGTGTGTATTCAAGTTGAGATGGAAGTGAACCCATGTAGACAATATACACCTTCATAGATTATCAACATTATCATCATATATATAATAGATCGTATAAGAAACAAAATATATTGATAATTATTATATTATATATAAATTAACATTACTTGTTTATCCTGAAGATCATCTGTGGCTGATGAAACTAAACTTAAAAACAAGACAATGAGACACGAGATGAGATCATAGGAAGCTGATACTTTCCCCATCTTTTTCTATAGGGAAAAAAAATACTCGAGTTTCTTAGTTTCTATGGAGATTAAGATGATAGGATGTATACATATATTGATATATAGATTACATAGTAAAATATAAGAATCATTTCTTCGAGTCAAGAAAATAATCGCATTTAAAATTCTTTGATTTTGTTTCCTATTTATTATAATAAAATCTATTATTACCATAATATCAATGATATCTGACTAAAAGATATCATTCTACATTGACTAAAGTTTTTGTAACGATGCATTTATAATTTTAAAAAAACATATTCATGGCTTAATTTGTTACATCTATTTAAATCCAGTATTTATTTTTTTCAAATACTTGCTGAGAATCATAATAAATATCTACTATTTATTATTTAAGTATTACTAAATAAAAAATAATCATATATTACCATGGTATATTACAATTTATGTCATTGGATTATCGTATCTTATTTAATATTTATATTAAATTACTATAAAGATAATAAGATAATTTACTATTTAATAAATATT
>KE158912.1:0-20724 GCA_000411055.1 Leavenworthia alabamica | reverse complement strand
ATTTCTTCTTAAACCCAAACTTATCTATTTTATCTCTTCTCCCTAGAAGCTTTAATGGACATCTAAACAATGCATCCAAAAAAACCCAATTTGCTAAGTCATCAATCTCTGTCCTAACAAGCTTCTCCTTCACTACAATCTCATCCCACAAATGCTTTCTCTCACACATCTCTCTTCCATACCAAAAACCTTCATTAAACATTCTTGTTTCGTTAACTTGTACTCCAAGTTTCCTTCCGATATCATGCCAAATCTCTTTCCAAGTAAACCCTACTCCATTAATGGCGTTAAAGGCTTCACCCTTATCACATACTCTTCCACTTGTTGCAGCGAATACATGCTGCTCCGCGACTAAACTTGAATCAGAACCATCAATGTAACTCTCTTCCCAACACTCTCTTGTCCCTCCAAACACAAAAGGTAGATTCAAATACTTACACATTGCTCCATAGACACAAAGACTTCCCATGAAGTTATATAAAGTTCTTGTAGAGCTTCCCATTAGCAAACCGGGTCTTTGAACCGACCAAACAATGGATTCACCAGTGATCTTCTCCTTTAGCAAATCCTCCAAAACGTAATAAAAATTCTTCCCAGAGCTTTTTCTCGGACACTCTTCGCTGTAATAACATAAACTCGAACCTTCTCCACGTAACAGAGTCTCTTCAACTAAAGATACGTAATGCTTCATCCCTGTTTGAAGTGAGAAATATTTTAACCTTTTAGCGTTTGGAAGAATCGCGTTCAAAGCGTTTGTAAGCATCATTTTGTTCTGGACGCAGCATTCGTCGGTATCCAATGGATACTGACTAGACCACGTGACCCAAAACACGTGACTTACGATGTCTTGTAATGGAGACAAACTCTGTTTAGTTTCAGATGCGTTAAGTAGATCACATGAGATGAAATTATACATCTTCGCCATGGGATTGATCTCCTGGTTTCGTGCTACGCCGTAGATTCTCCATTTAGACTTTGACTTTAGTAAAGTCTTTACAATCTCTCGACCCACGAGTCCAGTAACACCAAAGATCAATGCTACGTTCTCATCGTCTTCGTTTCTTGTCATCATCAAGCTGCCATTTTCAGATCCCATTGTAACTATTATAGAGTTTATGGACTTTGTTTACGAATCTACGATCCAGCTTCCACTATGAATATATTTATAAAGAAAAGTTGTGGGACTGATTCAACTGTGAGTTTCAAGACTCGATGCTTACCTGTTTTTTAGACTATGTTATAATATACATGCAAGTTGCTTTGGACACAGCTATGATTTAGCATAACTAAGCATTATTTTTAATATACAAAAATTAAAGTCAACAGTGTTTATATCCATGTAACAAACCAGGTTCAAAGTTCAAACTAAATAATGTAGTATGATTTTTTATAATGTTGTACGTTTGAACGATGATGACTAGTGACTTCAGCTTCATGGCTAGTTGAAGTTTGAGTATGTGTTGAACACATGTATATATAAAGTTTAATTTGTGGTTAGAGAGTGTTGCGAAAGCCACAGTTCTTATACTTGTTTTAAAATGGACCGTCGTGTATAGCATTTTGTCTACTTAAGAATCGGACGGTCAAGATTGCGAGAGGCAGAATCTGGCCGTGGCCATTACGTTGCTGACTTGCTTTTTAAGACTCTTCAAGTGGGTCTTTAGGTTATTTGTTTTAGTTGTCTTACCGGTCAAAATCGAATATCAACCGACAATTTTGTTTTGTTAAAGCTATAATTATTAAGTATGAACCGACAACTTATTCAATGTAACTAGTTACACTCGTAATGGTTGTGTTCAAAGTTCCAACTCAATATGAGATCTCACTGTCACACGATTATGAAGTGGCCATACATGTATAGTCATTAGTATCGAATTTCATATAATGAAACAAGTTTGACCAAATGTGTTCGATTAGTAATGTTAATATAATATAGAACAATGGATTCGTAAAAAAGGTTCGGATAATAAGATGGTGGAATCATTAAACCAAAAAATTTCATTGAAATTTTATATTTGGGGATTGGTTTTCACAAATCTTTCAAAATCTACTACTACTAACATATATCAAAAAAAAATTGATCGACACAAATTTAGAATATTTAATGTTTTTGTATATAATCGTAACATCTCATGTTCTGGTATGGTGGTGCATGAGAATAGGCTTAAAACATTTGATTTGGCTACCTATGTCACCAAAGTGCACTTATCTTTTCGGTTAACCACTCCTTCAGAATTCTGCAGTGAGGCCAACGCACAGGAAAAGATCATGTGGTGATTTGTAGTGACAGTAAACAAGTTCTTGAGCCTTAGAAAAATAATGCATCGACCGTCGGACGAGGGTGAGGCCCAATGGGCCTAGAGGACGTGGAGGCCAATGGGCCTAGAGAGAATATGGGGTCGTCCACGGGCCTAAAGATGACATTGATGTGTTCATAGATGGTGACGGTTGGGGTATTATAATAATTATGTTTTCCGCATGAATTTATTTTATATTATGAGATAATTGAATAAAATGTGACAATAACTGCCCGGTCTCTTGTCCCGAAGACATTGAAAAGCTAAAATAACACACACACTTGGCTAGCTTTTTAAATGGACCATGTTTTGTGGTAAACCAACACATTACTCTTCTTTTGATTTTTTTTTTTTTTTTTGTATTCTTTATTGTCTCTTCCTTATTATATACTTCAATGTCATTATTTAATTTAAAGAATATAGAAGTTTCGATCTACGTAACTTTGAAAGTGTTTTACTTTTGTTGTTATTCTTGCCAACTCGTCGACAAGAGTATTCGAGGTTATATGAGTTCGTATTCGTGTGCTTTTACGTTTTTTTTCTTCTTTAAAATCCTTTTACAGGACTGTGAGTTAGTTTATTTTATTTTATTCCTTTGGATATATGTTATAAAGATAAATTAGTAAATACGAAGATTTCAAAATATGAACACGTATCCACCTAAATTATGCTACATGTGGAAAAACAATTTATATATGTGAAATTAAGTGATTAAAATACATCAAAGTTTAATAGGTTATCATCATATTTCTGATCATTGTAACTTGTATTTGATTTTATTAAAATATTATAAATTTTAGTATAAATGTTGATAACATATGCATACTATACTTTTTTAGTTTGATTTTACACTGGTATAGTATATAATATATTTGAATCATATTAAATGTGTTTTGATGAAATGATTTTAAGTATTCGGTTATAAACACTAAAACCTCTATAAATTAATAATATTAAGAATTTGATATTTTATTAATTTATCGTGATATTAACTTATGTATAAATTAATAAATATTAATTTATAGTAACATCTTTTAATCCATAATACTTTTCAAAAAAATTTAAATATAAAATAGAAATTTTCTTTAAAATTCGTACCTAAAAACAACATTCATGAATTTGAAGTCGTGATTAATAATGTTGGTTGTCGAAATAAAATAAATGTTAATAACTTACTCTACTATTCAGATAAAAATGATTCATGTTCAGAATTTTAAAATTTAGAAAAAATTATAGTGTTTATTAATTTATCAAGTATTAATTTAAAGAAATTCTAGGGTAGTATATTAGTATTGGGAGAGTAAAACGGCATGGAGTTTTTAGTTCCATGTTACAAACAGTATGCTGAGAAAATGGGGTCTAAAATCCTTAAATAGATAAATATAAGGACTCTTAAACGAAAATACACGAATATCAAGGATCAAATAATAAATTCATCTCTATTATGTTGAGACGAATTGAAACCTTTGATCGATTTCTCCGGGAACGAAGAAGCAAACCCTAGAAATGGCGGAGAAGCTTGCGCCAGAGAAGAGACACGATTTCATTCATAATGGTTCATCTCCTACTCTCCTCTTTCTCTATCTGATTGAATTCACTAAGATTGTTAGATTATGTTCTGCTAACTTGCGAGGTTTATAGGGCAAAAGGTATTTGAGTGGGATCAAACCTTAGAAGAAGTGAACTTATACATAAGTTTACCTCCAAATGTTCATCCAAAATCATTCAACTGCAAAATCCAATCGAAACATGTCGAAGTTGGCATCAAAGGCAACCCTCCTTATCTCAATGTACTAATCATTTCAATGATTTGGATCCATATCTATCAATAATCTGAGAAATTCGATTCGATTGTGTTAAACATTTGTCAAATTTTGTAGCATGATCTTAGTGCTCCAGTGAAGACTGATTGCTCATTCTGGACTATAGGTACTCTTACTTTGTTTTTTTTGTGTAGAGAATATTATTTGAACCTGAGAATGTGATTGAGTTTGGTTTAAGTAATATAAACTATAAGTACTACTGTGTTTAGATCTTTAGTATATAAGAAACGTAATTTAAGAGTGTAAAATGAGCTGATTCTATGCTACTCTTCTCCATCTTTTATAAATTGTTAGGATCGAAGTGTGGCTGTGGCATTTGTTTGTTTATCTGATTTCTTGGTTTGATTTGGCAGAGGATGATATAATGCACATTACACTGCAGAAGAGAGAAAAAGGAAAGACATGGGCATCACCTATTCTGGGACAAGGTCTGTTGGATCCTTATGCTACTGATCTTGAGCAGAAGCGGCTTATGTTACAGAGGTTTCAAGAAGAGGTTAGCGTCTTGTGCATTTCTATTGGTTTAAAATGGTTTATTGTTTTTGCAACAAAAACAATTCTTGTTCAAGTCTATCATGGTTGGTTATCTAATTGATCTCTGAAGCAAATCTTGGGCACAATCTACTTGGTATAACGAATCAGTGTCAAAATATGATTGCTTTACAGCTGATGATCCGATTTGGATGAGTCATAACAAATCAAATTGATTGTCTTCTTTGTTTCAAACTCTCTTTGATTTCTTGTGTCTCTGTCGAGTAGTGAATCACTTATGTTCATGGATAAACAAACACTCTGAATAGAGCTGGCAATAGTTACCCTACACTATATTCTGTAGTGACTGCATACATTGAGCAAATAAACATGACCTGATCCATCAATGCCTTAAAGGCTTTGGCTTAACTGTTTTCGATGATTAGCTTTCTATTTACTTATATATTGAGCTCAACTATGTCTATTTTATCTTCTCTGTGTATCAATATTATTTTGACATGTTAGGTCTTTGTTGGTTTTATTTGCAGAACCCAGGATTCGACTTTTCGCAAGCTGAGTTCACGGGTAATTGTCCAGATCCAAGGAGCTTCATGGGTGGTATTCGTTCTGACTGATTAAATCTCAGCTCTTGTTTCTATATTACTATCCATAAATGTCACCTTAACTTAACAAAATGTCTCATAAGTGCCTTGACTCTTGTCTGTATAACTCGTTAATAGCATTCATATATTCGTATTAAGCTTAATTTATTCACTCTTTATTCTTATTTGAGCATATGATCACTTTTTCGAAAAGTTTATATTTAAAAAGTGGATGAATTGGTTTATAACTTTTTTTACATTAAAAGTTATTTGAGTGTATAGCAACCTAAAATCAGGTCCTAAGGCACTATTTTAGCTTTTGCACTTTTCTCACTTTATTGTTCATGTTCTTAAGCATGTGTGACATGTTCTACAACCACATTATCAACAGTGTTGGTAATAAAATCAGTTGTATTGGTAATAATGTCAATAAATGAACTCTCTTTGACAATAATTGATAAGTTATTTGCTAGTAAATAAAAGATAGAAAAAATTTTACAGTTTCACCACTGTCTCAGCTATTGACTATACAATACACTTATGGTCAACGGCTCTTTTTTAGTTGGGTTTAATTACTAACTTTAATTCAGACAACAACCAAACACAACTTAGTTTCACATAAGAAGAGGAACAAACAAGGAAAACACATCATTTTTTTTTCTCTCTGCCTTAAACTTTCATAACTAAACAAAAAAATGAAAGTATCATTCAAAGTATGTTTCTGTTGTGTAAGAAGCTTCAATGTGAAATCAAGTGAGCCACCTCAAGAGATCAAAACACTCTTCTATGATTACTCCCAAAATGAAAGCATGTCTACAGATGAGATGCTCAGCTTTATGATCCAAGTTCAAGGAGAGAAACATGCAGATTTAAACTACGTGAAGGATATATTCAACAGACTCAAACATCATGATGTTTTCCATCCTCATCTTGGACTTCATCTTGAAGGATTCTACCGTTATCTCCTTAGTGATTTCAACTCTCCTTTGCCTCTGACTCGTAAGGTAAAAGTTAGGTTTAAGATCTGTTTGATTTCACAGAGGTTTTAAAGGTTTAGGGTTTCAGGTTTGGCAAGATATGAATCAGCCTTTGTCTCATTACTTGTTGTACACGGGACATAACTCTTACTTGACTGGGAATCAACTCAACAGTAATAGCAGCATCGAACCTATTGTGAAAGCTCTGAGAAGAGGAGTTCGTGTAATCGAGCTTGATTTATGGCCTAACTCTTCTGGAAAAGATGCTGAAGTTCGCCATGGCGGGTTTGTATCTAACCATCAAAACCCATTCTTGAATCACTCATTAAACTTAGGTATTTTCTTGATTTTGTTTTGGTGTTGAGTTTTAGGACATTAACTAGTAGTGAAGATCTGCAGAAATGTCTTGACGCGGTTAAAGAGAACGCGTTTCAAGTGTCTGATTATCCTGTTGTGCTTACATTAGAAGACCATTTGCCTCCAAATCTTCAGAAGAAAGTGGCTAAGGTAAGTTTCTGTTGAATCATTGAATCTTGGTTTACAATACTGAGTTTGATTAATGATTTGTAGATGATAAGTAAAACGTTTAGAGAAACATTGTTTCAATGTAAAGATGAATATAAAGAGTGTTTTCCTTCTCCTAAGACACTCAAGAACAAGATTTTGATCTCAACAAAGCCACCAAAAGAGTATCTTCAAACTCAAACCTTTCAAGATTCAAATTCTGAAGCATCCCTTATTGCTAAAGTCAAAGTTCAAGATGTAGAAGAACATATTCAAGATGAAGACGAAGAGACTATTGCAATAGAATACAAAGACTTGATCTCGATTCACGTTGGGAACCGCAAAGGAGGATTAAAGAACTGTTTGAATGGAGAACCTAACCGAGTCATACGGTTAAGTATGAGTGAGCAATGGCTTGAAACGCTGGCTAAAACACGTGGATCCGATTTAGTAAAGTTCACACAACGGAATCTTTTGAGGATATTTCCTAAGACTACACGTTTTGACTCATCTAACTATGATCCTTTTGTTGGATGGATTCATGGTGCTCAAATGGTTGCTTTCAATATGCAAGTAAGAGTATTAATGCTTCATTATTATAGAAGATTTAGTAAACACCAATTATACTAGTCTTTGTCGTGTATATACAGAGCCATGGGAGGTTTCTATGGATGATGCAAGGAATGTTTAAAACCAATGGTGGATGTGGTTATGTTAAGAAACCTAATGTTTTGCTTTCCCATGGTCTTGACCCTTGTAGTCAAACTCTCCAGATCAAGACAATTCTTAAGGTTTTGTTCTTGTCTTATGTTGTTTCTTGAGAAACAAGAAAACGTCTTAGCTTTGTGTTTTTATGGTGCATGATTAGGTAAAGATTTACACTGGAGAAGGTTGGAATCTTGATTTTCCTCAAGATTACTTTGATCTGTACTCACCTCCCGATTTTTACGTAAAGGCAAGTGGTTATTCATATACATAACACCCTAATTAGCTTTCTTGCTTATCAAGTCAACCAATATGACTTACTTGTTATTGTTTTTTTTCTTTCAGATCGGAATCTCAGGGGTTCCTTTGGACACAGTAAGTTACAAAACAGAAATAGATACAGATGAATGGTTTCCGATATGGAACAAAGAGTTCGAGTTTCCATTACATGTTCCTGAACTAGCACTTCTGTGTATTATAGTCAAAGACTACGATAGTAACACTAAGAATGATTTCGCCGGCCAGACATGTCTTCCGTTGTTAGAGCTCAAGCCAGGTATTCGTGCTGTCCGGCTCCATGATCGTGCCGGAGAGGTCTACAAGCACGTGAGACTTCTCATGAAGTTTGTTTTGGAGCCTCGTGGATAATATTTATTTCACTCGGTGCAATAAATGAAGCACAATGTAATAAAACATGACAAATATAAAATTATTAAGATCAATAAAGTTACGAAGAAAATAATATTAAAACGATTTTATAGTATTTTTTGTAATGTCACTATCACAGTATAATAATAATAATAATAATAANATAATAATAATAATAATAATAATAATAATAATAATAATAATAATAATAATAATAATAATAATAATAATAATAAATGGATAGTTATATTTATTTTTGGAACAATAGATCAAAGTTTTACTACAAACACTGTCTTAATATTCAACAAAACAACAACATTTGTTAATATATAATCTTTAAATACTAATAGTTTCTTACCAAGAATAGAGAACTAATTTATGATGAATCTAGGAAGACCAATCTTGGTTCCAACAGATTTAACATCAGCTTGAACTTGAGCTTCAAAGTCAGCATAAGTGAATGACTTATACTTATTAGACTTTATCACAAAATCTCTCTTTGGAAACACAAAGTAACACACTGAGTGTCTCTCTCTCTTTGTCTTAACTCTATGCTTCACACTTATGTATTCATCATCACTTATCACCTATACACACACACACACAAGTCAAATGATAAAATAAGTAAACCAAACTCAATGAGTATTATGTTTATTGATGTACCTTCATCATATCTCCAAGATTGACTATGAGAGTATTAGCAATAGGGTTTACACAGAACCATTCTTCACCTTTCATAATCTCAAGACCACCATTTTCATCTTCTTTTAGTATTGAGATCACTGAACTGTCTGTGTGGACTTCCATTCCTAGAGGTTCTTCTCCGGCTACTTCATCGGATTTAAGATGATAACGGTAAAGCCGAATGAGACCTGTTGACTCTGATAAGTATTTTGATCTTAGGTCATTCGATAATTCTAGGTTTAGTGTTTGTGCTATAGCTTCAAATAAAGATATAGCAATTTTAGTTATGTGTCTTCCATATTCCTCCATTAACTCTCTGCATACTCACACATAAACACAAATAAGTTACAATACCATAGGATTAATAATAATGGTATGATCAAAACCCTAAGTTGCATAGTATTAGATTAGTGTAATAGTTCATATGCGTTACAATAAGATTAAAAAAATGCTAAAATCAAATAATGTTACTGATTTATAATATTCTTGAATATTTATGAATTAAGTTTCGGATTTTATGTTATGGATTTTTTCAAGGGCAATTCTCTTAAATACCACCAAATTAAGTTTAACTTTCACAAATAACATTAAAATTAATTTAAGACAAAATTATCATTTAATAATTCAATTGAATTTAAAATTTAATTATATTTTGAAGAAATTACATAAAACACAAACAATAAATACTAAAGTCAACCACTAAATATTCAACCCAAACAGTAAAAATAAACAAACTCAACCACTAAATAATCAACCCTAACATTAAATTAAAAATATAATTTTAATAAAAAATGGTATTTATGTCTAATTAAAAAAATAATGTAAATTAGAAGAAATTATTCTTTTTTTAATCATATTTAGTTAACATATAACCATTTTTTTTATCATGCGGTAAAATGTTGGAAACCAATAACTAGCCCAATTAACAACTATCCTGATCCTCCTGGATATCCGTATCCGATAGTAAAATAACAGATCCGGGAACAATGATTTTCAAAACGGATATCCAGATAAAAAATTTCTACAGGTATCCGGATTGGATATCAAGATCTGTAATCGGATATCCATATCCACGAACAGATAACCGAATTCGGCTACTGAGAGGAGCCGGATATCTGGATCAAACTCCATACACGTGTCATTTCCTAACTCTGTTCAAAGTCAACTCTACAGTATTCACCTAACACATGTTATCTGATGCATTTAATAAAATATCTTATAATTTCATTGTATATTGTATAGTATATAGTATATAGTATATCTCTAAATTTTGTAATACAAGTCCACATGCGAGAAAAAAAAGACTATATAGATCTGATCTGATCTGATAGTGATAGGATTTAACTTATTAGGAAACAAATCATTAATATATTAAGGCTAAGCTACTAAGGGAAGACAAAAACGACGACGTATGTTACCTAAAAGACGAGAGTTTCGACTGTTGAGCATCATCATCATCACCAGTAGATGAAGCTGGAAGCTTCGAGAGATAATAGAGAGGAACATTGAAACCTTCGAGCATGTACACGTTCGAAGCTCCAGTTCCTCTCTCCAGTGCATCTCCAGAACGATTTAAAGCAGGTGTTCCATAAAAATACGATAACGGAGAGTTAACGGCAGCGAATAGTTCCAGTTTGTTCTCAAACGGCAGATTCAGTAACGACTCCGTTATTTCTTGAAGCTGTGAAATTAACGCTAAAGGTACTCCGTGATTCTCCAGACGGAATATTCCCCATTCCTTGCATGCCTCTCTTAGTATCTCCTTGTCCAAACGCTCCAAATCGATAACCGGGATTTGGATATCCTTGTCTTGGATAAGAACCGGTTTGACCTCCGTCGTTGCCGGTGGATATGATGACTCATTGATACTCATCTCTTCGCCGATGAAAATCTTAACTTCTCTGTTTCTCTCTGTCTCTTTAAAAAGAGTCTTTAGATCTTTGTCAGTGGTAAGGGAAATACCATTTGTCACACAAATAATGCATTAGATTCTGTAAAAACAAAAGACTTGCATGGAGTGACACGTGTACAATTATTAGACTTGTCCGTCAATCACATCACTCTTAAAGTTTCAAGTCTTTAGGCCCGAATGTGGGCTAAAGGAGTCGACTTGTATACTGGGCCATAAATAAAGCCCATTTATTTAGCCCAGTGGTCGACTTCTGGATTTAACACAACGACGCTGTTTTGATATTTACTATTAGCACGGGACAATCGGATCATCAGTAAAATCTAAAATATATCTGATTCGCATTAATCGGATATATGTGATTAAGTTAATCGGTACAATTTTAATCTAATTCGGATCGGATCGGTTTAAAATAATTAATTTATTCGGGTTGTTCGGATTATTCAGATTAAAATAAAATTATATAATTTTAATAAAATAAATCGATAAAATAAAATTTTTGATCCGATTAATTCGAAATTTTTTTGCATTGATCTGATACGATTAAATCTTGATCTGAATCGAATAATCCGAAAAAAAATTTTTGCTTTATTCGGTGAATTTTAAAATTTCCGAACAATCTGATTCAATTAATCCGAATGCCCAGAAATCTTGAATTAGGAACCAACCAAAAGGTGTTGAAATGTTAATAAATTAATTAAACCAAGGAACAAATGCTTGCCTCTCTTCTGACACTTTGATTTTTTTTGTTTTTATTGTATGTTGTTGGAAAGAGTAAGCATTTAAATTATGAAGCAAAGTATTATTTGCCTTTTGTGTTCGTAATCGTATGGTAACAGAATAGATTCATTTTAGATATATTGTTATCAATTATAGATGCGTTTATAAATCCAGTATATAACCACCATGTGAAAATATGCAGAACTCAGCAGAAACAAAAAAATCCAGTTAATAATATGAGTATACTCCTATTTAATATATTCTTAATTAGTTAATAATAACATGAATATAAATATTTTTAAATATAAATAAAGGATAAATTTAGAAATTAGATATAAAAGTACATTAGAAAATTAAAACGACGTTCTTTTATAAACGTAATGTCAACTCTCTAATGACATTCTTTAAAAAAACAGAAAAAATATTATTTTGTTATATAATATTTAATTCAATATATTTAAAAAAAATTGTAAAACACACTATAATTTTATTTTATATAATTTTATATTATAAATATATATATATAATTAAAATATATATCAAATATATTTTTTCAATAAAATACGTCTATTATAATCTAATCATTAAAATATTTTATCGGTAATGGTCATATAACACATATCCTAATAAATCCTTTATAAAAAAAAAAACTCTTTTGATTTCTCTCTAAAGGTTATTATATTTAGTTTATTAATTTAAATTTGAATTTGTAAAATTATTTACAGAAGTAAGTGGACCCCACGTGAAAAAACCATGCCCATTTGCACTGAGACACCGATAAAATCAAAATCTAAAAAAAAATCAAAAAACACTCTTCCTCAAGATATTTTTTTCTTCCATATCTCAATTATTAACAGGAGCAAAAGCAAAAAATGGCTTTTGTTCTTGGCATCTCAGTCTCCGCCATTTTCTTTCTTAGTCTTCTACTACTTCAACAACTAAACCCATCTTCTTCAGCCATAATACTTAGCTTAAAGAAACGCCATGGAAGTTCAGGTGGTAGTAGTAACCAATACAGCTCAAGCAAACCATCATCAGGTTTACAAGGAAACAGAAGCACGTGTTCTCTCTTCATCGGCACGTGGGTTCGTGATAGCTCTTACCCTCTCTATAAACCAGCGGCTTGTCCTAACATCGTTGAGCCTGAGTTTGATTGTGAGATGTATGGTCGTCCTGACTCTGACTACCTCAAGTATCGATGGCAACCTCAGAACTGCAATTTACCCACGTTTATACTCTCTCTCACTCTTCTTTCTGGGTTTGGTTATAATGTTTTTAATTTTTGCTTTTAAACCAAATCGATTAGGTTCAATGGAGCTGAGTTTCTATTGAGAATGAAAGGGAAGAGTATAATGTTTGCTGGTGATTCATTAGGGAAGAATCAATGGGAATCGTTGATTTGTCTTATTATTTCATCTGCACCGTCCACTAATATTCAAATGTCTAGAGGTCTTCCTCTCTCCATCTTCAAGTTCTTGGTAATGTTTCTTTCTTTCTTCTTCAATGTCTCTAACATTTTTGTTTTTATTAAGTTCTCTATAAGAACCTCTTTGTTTTCATAGGATTATGGTATAACGATGTCGTTTTATAAAGCTCCGTTCTTAGTAGACATAGATGTTGTTCAAGGTAAACGAGTGTTGAAACTAGATCAGATCTCTGGTAATGCTAATGCTTGGCATGATGCTGATCTACTCATCTTTAACACTGGTCATTGGTGGAGTCATACCGGATCTATGCAAGGGTATTAAAAGCTTAACAATCTCAATTATTTCATTGCAATGTGATAAAAAGTGTCTTACTTGTTACATATACATAGATGGGACTTGATTCAATCAGGCAACTCTTATTACCAAGACATGGACCGTTTTGTCGCAATGGAGAAAGCACTTCGTACTTGGTCTTATTGGGTTGAAACACATGTTGATAGATCCAAAACACAAGTCTTCTTCCTCTCTATATCTCCAACACACGACAAGTAAACTCATTATCTTCTCTTGAATCACTTGGTAATGTCCTGATATGATGACTCACTTGTATTTGTGATTGATCAGCCCAAGTGACTGGACAGTATCATCAGGATCCAAGAACTGTTATGGAGAAACAGAGCCAATCACAGGAGCTGTTTATCCAGTGAGTTCATATACAGATCAACTAAGATCAGTGATCGTTGAAGTGCTTCATGGAATGCATAATCCAGCTTTTCTTCTAGACATTACATTCCTCTCTTCACTTAGAAAAGATGCTCATCCATCTGTTTACAGTGGTCTCATTAGTGGTTCACAACGGTCTAAACCAGACCAGTCTGCAGATTGTAGCCATTGGTGTTTACCTGGTTTACCTGATACATGGAACCAGTTATTGTATACCATTCTCTTCTATTAGCTTCTTTTTTTAATCAATCGATTAGTAATATTTTTAACTCAAGAGAAACTTAAGCTTATGGAGGCAGTTAATATTGTATGAAACTTTTGAGGAAATTTTCTTTATAATTATTAAATTTCTAATTTTGTCCGTAAGAAAAGTTAGATTGTAAACGGCAAGCGTTTCTCAACCTACTTAACAAAACGACATGGTTTTCGTTTAACACCCTCAACCTAGTCTTGATTTGGGCTAGAAAAAATATTTAAAAGCCCATATCAAAAGCCCAGTCATACATACTTCTATTACCTTCCTCTTTTGGTTTGGTACAGTCACGATGAATACCTCTTTCAGAACCAATAAAATAACGTAAGTAATTTAATTTTTTTTTCCGGATAAGGGTATAAGAAGAAACTTTGAACGTTGGACACGAGGAAGCTGTCAACTCTCTAGGAAACTTCCGGGAAAGTCACTAATATAAATTTTGTTCAAAATATGAAAACGACGTCGCTCAATATATATATATATCATTCCAACGCGCATCGTCACCAACGACGCACTCTCACTTTACTCCGAACCTTTTCATCAAAATTATCTCCACAAACATATAAAAAACATTCACAAATCTCAAAAGAAAGATGAATCAGTTTTGAGTGAAGAAGTTGAAATTTCATTTTTTGTATAATAAACTAGAGATTACTTCTCAAATGGTGACTTCAACAGTAGAGGCATTGAGTCCTGAAGAAGGCGAGCGATGTTGTTTCACAAGAGACAGATACTATGCGATGCATGGTGAGATCTTAATGGTTGTTTTTGTAATCATCTTCGCCTTCTTTCTTTTGTTCTTAGTGTTGCTTCCTTGTCTGAAACGCCGTTACAGTCACCAGTCTGACATGTCAGAAGAAGGTTCTTGTAGTGGAAGACTCGAGCATTTACCTGTTGTTAATAAACAATCGATTTCGACAAAGTCACAAGCCAAATAACAAACAAGCTTGTATTATGTATTATTCAATCAATATTTAATACAACTTGTGTGAAACCTCTCTTGTCTTTCACTAATGTAATAACATTACAACCTTGTACCAAATTAACAATTGTAATTTTCATTAAAATAAATCCAATTTTTTATGATATGACATTTGTTGAAAATTGATATTTTTAGTCTAACCTCTCTTTTTAATGTTTTTATCCAGTCAATATTTTAAAAACATAACAGATCCTAAAGTATAAATATAAATGCATATATTTTAAAATAAACATATCTAGCAAACCTTATAGTTTTCTTGTATTTTTATTCCCTAACGCATTTAGATCTATAGTTTAAAATTCTGAAAATAACACTTTAACAGCAAATAATCATTAAAAAAACAAATGCTAGCTACTTAGTTGCTAATCACGTTCATATCACACTGATCTAATGATTTTTTTCTTACTTTTGACTAATCTAAATTATTAGTCCCGAACATTCAGTTTATTCGGTTTTTTTTGGTTTTTTAGTTTTTTCGATTTTCAAAAATTAGTTCCAAAATCAAACCAAAAAATATCTGTTTATTCGGTTTGATTTTCGATTTATTAGATTTGATTTTGAGTAAAAAAAATATTTTTGAATTCAATCCGATTAACCCAAATAAACCAAATAAATATGAAAATTCACCTTTCGGTTGGTTTATTCGGTTTATTCAGTTTATTCAGTGTAATTTACACCAAATAAACCAAACCAAAACATAATTTTTAACTATTATTCGGTTACCCGAACAAACAGAATATTAATTCAAACCGAACCGAACCAAAATTGAATTAAAAATCGAAACATGGTTTACTCATCTAAAACCAAAACCGTTTTAGTTCGGTTTGGTTTTCGGTAAACCCCCAGGGCTAAATCCAATTATCTAAAACCAAGCTGAAGCTATTACCTCTTCTCCACTACGAATTATAAAAATTATAAACTTCTCAAAATTAAAAAATATATATTTAATTAAAATTCTTAGCGTAGAAAAAAAAAAGCTAGGAATTAGGAGTGAGATGCAAAAAGGAACAAGATGAACACCTAACGAGACCATTCTCGTTACAGACTAAGCAAGTTCTGAACCCTAGCTTCTCTCTATGCACCTTATGACTACCATGACACTCATTACACGGTACAAATCTATGATCACCGCACATCTCACATACACCTTGTTTAATCTTCGGTAACTCTTCTATAAGCTTCTTCAACTCTCCGATCTCATGAAGTTGCTTCACCTCCTCTGCTCCTCCGATGTATCGACCACCGATAAATACTTGCGGTAGCTTTGGTGTTTTCGTTTCGTTTTGGTTACTGAAGATCTGTTCGAGCTCGGTTGTGAAAGATGCGTCCATTGAGAGATCTCGTTCGTCGATTCTCACAGGGAAGCTACGAAGAATCGCTGTTACGGCTTTGCAGTCTTCGAATGTAGGACGAATAACACGGAGGCTGGTGAAGTAAACGACGATACTGATCTCAGATCCAGGGATTGAAATTCGTAAATCTGGTTTAGGTTTAGAATGTTTCGAATCTGATTCAGGATTGTGCTGTGGATTGATAGGTTCGGAATCTAAGCGGAGGAGTTGATTAGATGTTCGCGCCGGCCACGATTTGAGAATCAAATTGATTGTATAAACTCTGTGGAAGACTCTAGAAACGTTTTTATGAGAAGAAGGTAAAGAAGATGAATCGTTGTTACAGAGATGATGAATGTCTTTGAAGGAGAAAGAAGCGGTTGGAGAATACGTGTCGTGAATCTTAAAAGACGATTTGCGCCACGGCCGCCACATTGACGGTGTAGAAACGGCGGAGAAGTTGAAGATTTGGTGAATTAAATTAGGGTTTGTGTAGGAATTGGGATTTACAGAGAAATAGAGTTTTGAGGGAGAGAGAAGAGATGTGGGCTTTGTTTAAAAACTCTTTGTGTTATTTATTTTATTTTATAATTTTTCTAATGTTTGATTATGAGTTGGATTACAACATTAGTTGTGTAATTAACAGGTGATTTAATTTAACCTTACCAATTATAACTATGTTAAAAAAAATTTAAGATGCTAATTATAGTTTATATTCTGTTTAATTATTTTTCATTTCCAAGATTTTTTAGATTGATTACACATATTAATAAATAAAGTTTAGGAATTTATTTCAGGTGAGGCTAATTTATTAAGTTTTTTACTTCATTTTAGGAAGATAAAAATACTGTTGGATAGGTAGGGGTAAAGACTAAAGACGAATAATAATCATGTGAGGCTGGACCAACGAACAAAATGATTACTGTAACATTCAAAAAGTAAAGCCAAAGTTATATACTTATTCTCTGTAATATTATTCAATTCGTATATATATTTTTTGGTTTTAATAATTTGTATATATATATATACATAGTTTAGTGCTTAATGTAATTGACAATTTTGTATGATCACACATTTTTATAGCTTAATTTGTGTTTTTTTTCTTGGTTGAAATATGGAGGTTTGTTTATCAGGTCCTTTTTACAATAATATTACGCGGGCACACACAACAAAAAGATTTAAAAACTGAGAAATATTTTGGAAAAAATAAATAATCGAGAAAGAGTCAAAAAGGAAAATAACAAAAAAAAAGTTGAAATTTAGTTCTAATCCAATAATTGTGTATTGAGGAGGTGTGCACACCTATAAGGGCACGTGGGGAGTGGTGGATTCTGAAAAGCATCACGTGTCACCACTTTGACGAAAGCTAACGATGAAATGTCTTATTCTTACCCCAAAACCCAATGTATGTATTAATGGGCCTATGTATTAGCTTTTATGACAGGCCTAACAATTTGGGAAAATGGGCCTGTGGATTACCATTTCGTGGTTTGCAATTTGTTTGGGCTTTCGTCATTAAGTTACTGTTTGTTTCGGCCGAAACCAAAACCTACTGATATGACAATCTCACTATGATCCAAGATACTGAGAGTAGTAAATAAAGTTTCCACTATATAATATATAGTCATGAGTTATGTGTTTTCAATACAATTCATATCACCACTATTATCAACGTATATACTATCTTAGTATTACAATCTGAATATACAAATATGAACTTGTCAAATCAAAAACCAACCTTAGCGTGAAATGGCACGGAGCAATGTCGTATGTATGTAAGAGAAGTTTGGGCGTTTGGAAGGTGAGCTGTTCCAGCAACTGGTCATTAGAGTTCTCAGGGCTTGAGGACATTCCTTTGGAATATCTGGTCTTAAACCACAAGCCGCAATCCCAACCGCAGCTTGTACGGGTGAGCAAGATGCATAAGCTGCTTCTCCTGTCACCATCTCCCATAGTATCATTCCAAAACTATAAGCATTACTCATCCAAGTCTCTTTTGTATTCTCTGGGTCACCAGCTATTATCTGCTTTCAACCATGTTATAAAGAAAAGGTGGTTTCATTACATAAGTCTAGTAACTTCGTGTTCAGACAGAACATAATTAGATCCACACTTTATCTACGATATATGAATCCAAAAAGTGAAGAAACATGTTTTGTTTTAAAAGAACAAAAACATAACAAGATGAAGTGGGTCCATAACCAAGCTACCATGTGTCATGTTTTATTGTATCATTTGGCAACCATAATGATGCTTACAGTCTAATTTTCAAGTAGCTTATTGAACAAAGAGAAGAGTAAAAGAGAACACATACCTCAGGTGCAAGCCATCGATAGCCATCAGTTTCATACTCCATAGCTTCACCAAAGCTTTTACAAGCAGTGACTATTCCAATATCTCCCAAACATGCATTACCATGTTTATCTAATAGTATTCTTTGTGTGTTAAGGTTACTATAAGCAACACCATGATCATTCACAAACTTTAACCCTTCGGCTACATCAATCGCAATTCGTAGTATCTGTTTGGTTTGAAGCTTCTTATTCTTCAACATTAGTTCATGTACTGAACCACCTTCCATCAGTTTTGTCACAACACATAATCCATGATTCTCATCAATGCAAACACCATAGAATTGTAGAATGTTCTTGTGTCCACAAGTCATAAGCTCTAAGAAATCTTTTCGAAGCTCAAACTCATATGTATTCCCTTTATCACAACCTTTTAATTTCTCAATTCCCACTTTTTTCCCTTGGAATATTCCTTTGAAAGAACTTGGTTTAATCTGATCACCAAACTCAAAACTATCAGAATTCAATAGCCATTTTCCAATCTCATTTCCACCTGATTGAATGGTCTGCCATTTATCTACTGATACAACAAATGAAGAACTTGGAAGTGGAATGTTAAGCTTATTAAGATGCTGAATAGACTCTTCTTCAACACCATTAGTTTCCCTTATACCGCCTTTTTGCTCTTGACAGCCACAAAGCCCAAAAGAAAGCTTAACAGGAGTAGGTTTTGGCTTTTTGGTTGCAGACTTGAGCGCATTTTCGACCCGAGTTTTAAACAAAGTCTCTTGTCTAGATTGATCCAAAAGAAGAACAACACCGAGAGTTAACCCTTTCTTTTCAAAGATTTGTATCTTCTTGCAAGAAATCGAAGCATTATCTAGAGCAACTGACATAGTTGACCATGACAGAGATGAGTTACAGGCAAATGTGAGTCTCAGAAGTGAACCATGAGATTCTTTAGTTAACACTTGCTGAATCATAAACACAGGATTGTCATCTCCAGAAGCTTGCTCTATCAACTTTACATGTAGAAACACTTCTTTCATATCGAAATCAACCTGACTGTAACTGTTGAAACAACACCAATCACAAAACCAGAGTTACCTAAATATATATATGCAGAATCAAAATCACACTATCTTTAATTGTCCCTAATTAGATACTCAGAGCAACTGTTAAATCTGATTTACCTTAGTGGCAAGGAATCATAATGCTTCTTTAGATCTGATACAAGCTTCTCCTGTAACTGACTACCAGGATACATTTTAGCTAGGTTCTTCACTACAGTAGCCCAGACGAGCTTCCTTCCACTAACTTCAACCTTAGGCAGCGATGCTCCACCGTTATCCTTGGCGGAATCGAAATTGAGCGAGTTTTTAAACGATGCAATCGCCTCTGAGACGTTGCGGCTGAGACGCTGAAACCGTTTCTGCATAGCCGATGAGCTCTGATCAAAAACCGGTGTGGATCCTTCAACTTCTAAAGTCGGAGATGTAATTAAGGACTCGGACCTGTCGTGCGTGAGCATGAGTACCTGATCAACCAGATCGTCGTCGAGAGCGTCACTTCCGGCACGGCTAGAGAAGCATTCCAAGGCTGTAGCCATTGTAGGTCGTCGGCAATGACTATGAGCTCAAGGAGAGATGAAAATGAAGTGTGCTTCAGTTAGCTTTTTGTGACGACGACTTCATTTATGTAAAGCAGTTGGATTTTTTTCAAGACTGTTTCGATCCATTACGCTCCCGAGTTTATATTTTATTATTTATTTGTCCTTAGCAAATTATCATTTGTTACGTGTCACTACTGTATTGGAGCAGATAAATAATTTCATAATTGTGGTCCCTGTAAACATAATTATGTTTGCTTAGTGGCCAGCCTAACATTAATTCTCTTAGTAACCAATATATATCTTCATTATTTCACTAATCACAAATTTACTTCTTAACACAGACACACACAACAAATCAGAGAGTTTCAGACATACAACCTCTCTGGCTTTTGTCTGACGCTGGCGAATCTTATAATGCCACGTGGCCATAATGGAATTGTTAGAGATGATTCTTTATGCTAAATAATTACTTGATTAATGGCTGTTGAAGAATTGTAAGGCCCGTCGGCAAAATAAAAAGAAAAAAAAAGTGTAAAACCCACTTAGTAAATATAAAGCCCAATATTAAAACCTCATGTCATTTTTGGTAGCGAAATAACAGGGTCCAGTAAGACTGCTTCTGTCGTAAAACGGCACGTAGTTCGTTTTTAATATTGAATTTTCGACAGTCACTCGGAACGAGGAGATTCATTGAATTGGATGGCTCGTCGGATGTTTCTCTTTCTCCTCGCCATCACGGCGGAACTGAGTCTGACGGGAAAAACC
>KE158911.1:51810-62657 GCA_000411055.1 Leavenworthia alabamica | reverse complement strand
CGGAGTTTGTGGCCGACGACAAAATGAGAGAGAGAGAGAGGCCGAGTCAGAGCGGAATAGTAGAACAGAGAGATAGAGACAGAAGTGAACGACAAAGGCTTTTTTCATATTTACTGGATCGTACAGTTAGAGGCCCATATAATATAGTCAAGGCCCATTATGTATAAGAAAGTATTGATAAGCCCATAAAACATAAGGGTATGTGTTGTATAGTTTCCGTTAATTACAATTTCTTAAGCAGACCATACTGTTTCTTAATATTTTAAAAACATTTGGTAATCAAAATATAAATCTACAAGTTCGTGTAAAAAGGTGAATTATATGGCATGATTTCAATTGAATTATATAATTGGGAAGAAGATAAGATTGAGAAACGAGTGCTAAAAAGAAAAGGACCCTTAATAATAATTAAATAAAAATAAATGATTAGCATTAGGTGATTTTGAAAGTGTCGTTTTGTGAATGGGAATATAATATAGATACTTTAACAGTTGGTAAATTCATGAGTGGAAAATATCATATTTAGAATTAGTACATGAGATACTGATTAATCATTATCACTGAGTGCCCATAAGGTACACATTAAATCATTATCACCTAGTGCCCATAAAATCAAAATTATCATAGCATATAAGTGGATCAATTTGACAATATATAAATAAAAATGGGGACACGTATTTAAATTTTTGTCCGCCAAAAATATAATTCCCCTGTACGTTTTAAAAATTTGGATATAGTTTACCAACCTAATTTATACACAACATTGATTAAGAAATATGTAAAAAACTAAAATGTATATCAAGGTAATAAAAAATTGCAGTCTCCTTAATTTAGTAAGAAATCGAATTTTGTGTAATTAATTTGTAAACAAAAAGGTTAAAACAATTATTATATGTGGAGACAAAGTTTTAATACTCAATTTGGGATTTGAATTCCAAGTGGATTATTAAGAGTACCTAACTTGGCAGATGCATATTTAGCTCACGTGGACAACGAGTTGTAACGGTTTCATCGTTATAATTTGGGTGAGTTTCAGTAACACGTAATTAACTTAGTAATGACCCATTAATTGCGTTAAAATGCTCTTATAATTCTAACGCCATAAACCATATTAACACATCAGCTTTTAGGGTTATTTGTTATGATCACTATTTTGGATATTTTTTTCTTTGTTTTCTCTTTATAGTGGGGTTTTAAAATATTATGTTGACCAAAAAAAAGTGGGTTAGAAATATTATATTATGTACATCTTTATTGTTCAGTGTTTCGTTTTTTTTTTTTGTATGGTTACAGTCCCAACTAATCACCCTCCAACGTGAAGCACGAGTTGGTTAAACTCGTAACAAAAACTAGAAAAAAAAGTGGTTAACATTGATGTTGAATTCAATATTCAAGAGTGTTTTTATATATACATAAAAATTTTCCAAACATCAATCTTCATCTCCATTTCTCACACTCAAAAAGGTTACATTTCTCTCTTCTCTCTTAGTCTTATTTTTCTTTTCTTTTTTCCCTTTTAACATATAATAGTTTCGTTTTATTTTTATAAATTTCTTTATATGAAAATGAATCTATGAGAATATGCTAATGATGTTAAAAAGTATTATAATCCTCCAATTTGGATTAGTCTTATCATTATGAAAGTGCTTGAGTAATGTTTGTTCATAGCTTTTCTTCTATGGTTTCCGTATGTATATACACAGTCAGGTTTATAAAATCTGTAGTAAAACTTCAGGTTGACAAGTAAAGAATGGCGCAAAAGTTAGAAGCACAAGGTGGTCGTGGAGGAGAAGAATGGGACGATGGTGGTGTTTATAAAAACGTCAAGAAAGTATATGTTGGTCAAGGTGATTCTGGTGTTGTTTACATCAAGTTTGATTACGAGAAAGACGGCAAAATCGTATCACATGAACATGGGAAGATGACACTTCTTGGAACAGAAGAGGTATAACAAATGGTCAAGAACTCAATCTAGGTTTCTTGTTATTTATTAATAATTTATTTTTATATTTGCTAGTTTGAGGTTGATCCAGAAGATTACATAACATCAGTGAAAGTTTACTACGAGAAGATATTTGGATCACCAGCAGAGATTATCACAGCTTTAATCTTCAAGACATTCAAAGGCAAAACTTCTCAGCCTTTTGGAATGACCTCTGGTCAAGAAGCTGAGCTAGGAGGCGGCAAGATCGTTGGATTCCATGGAAGTTCAAGCAATGTTATTCATTCTCTAGGTGCTTATATAACTCCATCAACCACACCATTGACTCCAACTAAACTAGAAGCTCAAGGTGGTCGTGGAGGAGAGGTATGGGACGATGGTGGTGCTTACGACAATGTAAAGAAAGTGTATGTTGGTCAAGGTGACTCTGGTGTTGTTTATGTTAAGTTTGATTATGAGAAAGATGGAAAGATTGTATCACTTGAACATGGGAAGATGACATTACTTGGAACAGAGGAGGTACCATAAATATATATATTTTATATTCTTGAGATTACTTAAAATGATAACATTTTTATTGTTGATATAGTTTGAGATTGATCCTGAAGACTATATCACATCTGTTAAAGTTTACTACGAGAAAATCTTTGGTGTACCAGCAGAGATCATCACAGCTCTTATATTCAAGACATTTAAAGGTAAAACTTCTCAGCCTTTTGGAATGACCTCTGGTCAAGAAGCTGAGCTAGGAGGTGGCAAGATCGTTGGATTCCATGGAAGTTCAAGCGATGTTATCCATTCTCTAGGAGCTTATATTGCAACTTCCTCCACACCATTGGATCCCTCTTCTAACACTGTTCCAGCACAAGGTGGAGATGGTGGAGTTTCTTGGGATGATGGTGTTCATGATGGTGTAAAGAAGATATATATAGGACAAGGTGATTCTTGTGTGACATATTTTAAAGCTGACTATGAAAAAGCTTCAAAGCTTGTTCTTGGAAGTGATCATGGGAAAATGACATTACTTGGAGCAGAGGAGGTTATTTTCTTGATTTTTTTTCTTCCTTTACAACATTAAATCTTGAAATTATGAAATGATTGTAAAATGTGCAGTTTGAGCTTGGACCAGATGAATATGTTACGGCGGTGATAGGTTACTATGACAAGATCTTTGGTATAGATGGGTCGGCGATTGTGTCGCTTAAGTTGAAGACAAACAAGAGAACATCTATCCCTTATGGACTTGAGGGAGGAACTGAATTTGTACTTGAGAAGAAAGATCATAAAATTGTTGGGTTTTATGGACAAGCTGGTGAATTTCTTTACAAACTTGGAGTCAATGTTGCGCCCATAGCTAACTGATGTTGGAACCAATATAATAAGTTGGAGTTTGAATAAGATTATGTTGTGAGTTTATGGAGTTGTGTGGTTGAATGTTGTATTTGGTTTGGTTTGATCCCAAGGTTAATATTGTAATTCTTGTTTATCTAAAATAAAGGAGATATCTTCATTTGTGACTTTAACCCTTTGCTTTATGTGGAGTATAAGTGTATAACTTAATAAAAAAAGTTTCGTCGGAAAGCTCTCTAGAGGGCGATTTTCAGTTAAATTCCGGCGAAGCTCTGGCGGGGTTTTTTCAATCGAGATATGCTCTCTGATTCTTATCTTTCACATATCCACGGTTTTTCCTCGCTGTTGGATGTCCGATGTTCTTCCGGATGGGAAGATCTGTCGGTAATATGTCGGATGTTCTTACAATCATATCGATTTTAGGTTCTGTCTGTTAGAAATCCGGCGACAGTGTCGGTTTTTTTTGTTTTGTTTTTTAGTTTTTAATCATCTTGCTCCATGAATTTCATTTCAGATTCGAATCTAATCAGATATTGATCTTTGGTTACGATTTGTTTTCTTTCATTCTCAAATCTCTGATGTAATATTTTAACCTTCTCCTCCAGTGAAGGTGCTGGGCCGAGGCGTCGGTTGTGGTTGAAGGTGTTCGGAGTGTTTGGGGTGAGAGAGAAATGGTTTCATCGAGATGGAGACAAAGATCGATCTTGATTTGACTCGTGAAATGGAGCACAGAAGTGTTGAAGCAGTGACGAGGTTGATCAATAGAGTACCGGCCGAGCGGTGGTAGCTCTAGATTCCGATTTGAAAGTTCGTGCAGTCGGAGGGGAAGAACATGCTGAGTCACTCCAGGTTGAAGAAAGGGTCAACACGTGCCCCAGTCACGCAACCGTGTTGATCCTCACATTTGGGCCTATTTGGGGACAATGGATCATAATTTACTCTCAAACTGGGCTTTAACATTTCTGTAAATTTAAATTGTAATAATACTGTGTTAACGAGCTTAATAAAATATTTACGTTGGCCGACTAAAAAAAAAAAGTAGTATGTATCTGTATCTTGATCCAATAATCGAAATTATCTTACTTGGATAAGGGTTAACTAAAGTTTGGGCCTAAAGTGGATCGACTCTCACGGCTCATTGTCTTTTGACTAAAGCAAACAATGGTGGGCCCATATTAAGGCCCATATGATATTAATTATCTTGGTTATTTATTTTCAACGGCACTATTTAATTTTGTGCACAGGATTGGGACCAGATAGTGATAGGTGATAAACAATTAATTAAATTCTGACAATTTTTCGTTTTTTTAAATCCTTGAATTTCAATATTTAATAAATTATATAACATTTTATAAATCGATTTAAGCTAATTCCACTCCACAAACTTGCATATCATCAATCAAATATTAATTTTATACTATATAGTTGACTTTATAAAATATATAAATTTATTTTGAAATCCTTAGTGGAGTTGCGAGGAAGGTCCCATGTTACTTCTCATTCAAGTTGTTATTAATATTAACACAAAGTTCAACAACTGTAGAATTATATATACATTCTTTTCTCTCAATAGGTTTGACTATTTTAGTTTCTTCCCTTAACTCAAGATTTTGAATCCATCTCAGGTTCTTTCACATTTCTCAGGATCTTTGATCTCATTTTGCTAGATTTGATTGTAATGATTTGTTGGTTGATATATGTGTTTCAGCAAATATGGCTTCTTCTACAGGTAACAATGGAGAAAGCAAAGTTTCAGTTAGAAGAAGAAGAAGTTACCAAGTGGTAATAGCTGCAACAAGAGACATGGGTCTTGGTTTAAATATGAAACTTCCTTGGAATCTACCAAGAGAACATAGATTTTTCATGGATATAACAACTAATACATGTGATCCTACTAAGATGAATGCTACTATAATGGGTAGAAAAACATGGGAATCTACTCCTGTCGAGATTCGTCCTCTTCCTGGTCGTCTCAACATTGTTATTACAAATTCTAGTTGTCTAGAAGATCTTGGCATTGATGAGAATGTATTGGTGTGTTGTACCATGGAATCAGCTCTTGAACTTTTAGCTAATGAGCCATATTCATTGTTCATTGAGAAAGTCTTTGTCATAGGAGGTGGTGAGCTCTTAAGGTTTGTATCTTCTCATATATAGTTTACTTTTTGAGACTTGTAAAATTTTGATGTGATTGAATGTTTGGTTTAGGAACTATATGAATGCACCAAGCTGTGATGCTATCCACCTAACCGAAATCGATATAAGTGTGCCATGTGATGCATTTGCACCTAGAGTTGATACTTCTCTATACTATTCATGGTACTCATCATTTCCTAATGTGGAAAATGGAATTAGGTATAGCTTCAATACCTATGTCAAAAGAAGTGAGACAAGACAGTACTTGTTCTTGCCTAAGTGTGTTTTGGAGAGACATGAAGAGTTTAGTTACTTGAATCTTGTTCAAAACATTATATATAGTGGTGACATGAATGATAATACTACTCTTTCTAAATTTGGTTGTCAGGTAAGCTTAGCTGAGATCTTTATCCTTTGAGTTGAGTGATTACATGTTCTTACAATCTTGTTTTTGATTCTTGACAGTTGCGGTTCAATCTACGTAAGACTTTCCCACATTTAACAACCAAGGCATGTCTTACTTAGTCACTAGTATCCATCTTTGTTTGATTCAAAGATATTGATTTTTGTATATGTTGTCTTGTAGAAAGTATTATGGCTAGATATTGTACATGAAACTTTACAAGTCATCAATGGTTCAACCAATCCCAAGGTAAAAACAATAAGAGACCTATCACATGATGAGGAGGCTAAAGAAGATGTTGAGAGACAAGCACATGATTTATCATTTTCCAGCCAAGAATTTAGCCAGCTTTCTGATGTTATAAACACAATAAAGAAGAGTCCTCATGATCAAATGATCATGTTTTCACCTTCTATGTCTACTTCTCGGATTTTAGCACAAGTAAGCAATCTTTTTCATCTCATCTTGAAAAATGTTTTAAGTTTTTTGGTTTGTGTTTGCTAGTTTTATGTGGCGAATGGTGAGCTTTCATGTCAAATTTACCAAAGCTCAATTGAAGCTAGTCTTGAGATACCTTTTAGTATCTCTACATACTCTCTTTTGACATGCATCATTGCTCATGTTTGTGGTATATTCCCCAACTCTTTTTGAGTATATAGTACTACTATAAAAGACTTGAAGCTTATTGAGATGTGTTTTGACAGATCTAATAGCTGGTGATTTCATTTATGTAAGTGGACAAGTTCATATTAATAAAGGTCATGTTAATGATGTACAAAAACAGCTTCAACTATCTCCTAAACCCTTCCCGGTTAGTTTCCCTCATTTCTTGTTTCTTTCATTTCAACAAATAATGCTCACTTCTTATATTTATATTTTTTAAAACAGATTTTGAAAATCAACCCTGAGAAGAAGAAGATTGATGACTTTGAGGCCTCTGATTTTCAACTCTTGGGGATTTAATATGAGATATAAACAATATTATACAAAGAAGAATAAATATTCTTGAAATATTTTTACAAGCCATTTTTAATAGATCAACTAAGTCAAAATTTACTTTTGAATTAGTTTAAGTAATGTATAGGATATGAACCTATCATGCAGGACCGGGCCCATTAAAAACCTTAATTGGGCTTAATATAGAATATGGGTTTATTATATAAATTGTAATGGGCCGTTTAGGGGAATGTAAGCCTCTTAACCCAGAACAATGAAAACCCTAATTTTATAAGAACAAAACCACTTTGCTTATTTCTAATTTATCATCTCACTGAGCCTCTTAGCTTCCTCTCTACTCTCGCCGTCGATCGTTACACCGTATCCGTCTCTAGCACCATGGTTAACTATCTCTCTCTCTCTCTATCTCTGTTTAATAATCTGTATCGGTTTGTCTCTTTTCGAAATATCTAATTTGGAATGCTCTGTGGTGGTTCAGGCGCCAAAGAAGGATAAGGTTCCACCGCCGTCATCAAAGCCTGCGAAATCTGGAGGTGGAAAACAGAAGAAGAAGGTTCGTTTCTTCGATTATTATAATTCAATCAAATGTAATCTGCTGGTTTAGCTATTGGTTAATGTATAGATTTAATTGGTAACAAAAGTGATACATATATCTGTTAATTTCTAAGAGATTTGAGCAATTTGATTGAGTCTTTGATGATAATTCTGGTGTTTAATGAATGATATGTTTAAAACAAAAACAGAAATGGAGCAAAGGAAAGCAAAAGGAGAAGGTGAACAACATGGTGTTGTTTGATCAAGCTACTTATGATAAGCTTCTTACTGAAGCACCCAAGTTCAAGCTCATTACTCCCTCGATCCTTTCCGACCGTATGAGGGTAATCTATACTCTCACTTATTGTTTCAAATGTGCTTTGAGTTTTTGCATTCACTTAGTTTCCGAGATTGGCTTGAAAAATATCAGATAAGTGGGTCTCTAGCAAGGAGAGCCATAAGGGAGCTAATGGCTAAAGGTTTGATCAGGATGGTAGTAGCTCACTCAAGCCAACAGATCTACACTCGTGCCACCAACACTTAAGACTTATTCTCGAGTAACATCTTACTTTGTTTTTGTGTCCTTTGATCTATACATTACTCTTATACTTGTTTCTTTTTGCTACACATTTGTCTCCTGTTTCTTTTTTCTCATAATCCAGAATTTTTTTGTTTCCCGAATCATAACACAATTAAAATGAGGTTTTTTTTTAGTAATTCAGATGATTTGCATTTCAAATGTTTGTAATCATATCAACATCTTAAAATGTTTGTTTTATTTTGGTATTAATTTGGTAGTGTTCTTGAAGTGAGAAGGCATAGGTCTGAGCCAGTCTTTGCCACCGATCAAGTCCTTACTCAAGAAGACCTTAGCTTCCTCGTCAGATAATTGTTTCGACCATTTAACTCTTTTTCTCCTGTCTGCTCCCGGACCGTAACATTTATATTCACCATAATATACAGTACTAAACAATTATTAAAGACAAAAAATTAGTCTAAAATATTCATAAGAATCATCTAACCAAAATATAATAAAATGTGTTACTTTCGTTTGGATGAATCTCCCCATTGGCTCCATCCTTGAGTTGCTACAACATTGGAGAAGAATGAATAAGCAAAGACAACCCTAGAATAAGGTCCCCATGGTCTTCCCAGAAACGTTGAACCTGATGATCCAGTTAACTTGCATCCCAAGAATGTAAACCCTGAGTTCTCCGTCGCCGATGTTCTCATTTGCGCCGTTATCGAACCGTTATTAGACGACAAAGAGTGTAAATGACACTTCTACATGTCAATATATTAGTTAGTCACTGAAAATTAATTCAAAGTATGATTGAGTTTAGAAATCTTACTTCATAGAGAGAAGAAGCACTTCCGCAAATGAAATCGGTGGCTCCTTCAATATAACAGTTGTTGAAGTAATGGTTTCCAGTGTCATCAAGGAGAGTGTCTTGGTACGATGTTATCACACATCCATAAAACGCTGCCTTATCTCCTACTACTCTCAATGCAACAGCTCGTCCCGTTGTTCCATACTTATTCTAAACCAATTAAACATGTGAAGATTAGTGAGTGTTATTCGATTTCTTTAGACAAGAATCGTGTATGATGAAGATTGACCTGAATAGTTAGCAATCGGCATACGAAGTTAGATGCAAAGACTGTGAGAGTAGGTGATTCAAAAATGTCTCCACCATCGTTCCATATGAGAAAAGTGTTGGAAGCTTGTGTTCCACTCAATGTTATGTAGGGTTTATCCACAGGAATCATCACTTTTTCTCTGTTTAATATTAAATATCATTAAAGTATAATTAATGCATGTGATAATAATAATACGTACCGGTAAATTCCAGGTTTAACCCAAATGAAATAGAGTTGAGAGTTGTTTATATTTGAAGGGATAGATTCAATGGCTTCTTGAATCTTGTTGAAATCTCCTTTGCCTGATTGATCAACTCTTATGAGAATTGCAGATGAAAAATCCATGGAGGTCAACGACAAAGATGTAAGTGAAGAGATGAGAATGAAGATAAATAAACGTTTTGAGTTTGTATTATAAAGACACATAGACATAGTAGCCATATAGACCATGTGATGTTTCACGTCTTGGTGATTGTGCAACGAATAAGAAAAGAAAAAAACAAAAACAAAATTTTATAAAAGTATTGGTTTACACATAAAGGAGATTTTTTTTATATATAGACATCAATAGGTTGACTAAACTATTTTTCTATATTCAATTCAAACTTTTTTTTTATATGTTCAAACAATTACGTATTAAGTACTAACACGTAACTTATAGTTTAATGTTTTGCCTTTTTTGTGTGTTCACGATTTAAAACAGAACTATAATGATTTGATATGCTTTTTCATCTTTAATTTACTCTTGGTATAATCACAACTCATATTTATTTATATGTGTTTGGTAGAATTAGCTGTAACTTAAAAAAATTAATATATTTTCTGTATGACATTTATGATTTTATTGATGTGTTAATTTCATTATGATAATTTGATATATTTTTTTATCTTTGGTATAACCTCGATCCATATTTATTCATGTGTTTGGTAGAATTAGCTGTATATACTATATATATTAAATTAGCTGTAACTTAAAAATTTTTTAATATATTCGCTGTTTGACATTTATGATTTTATTGATGTATCAATTCCACTATAATAATTTGATATACTTTTTTATCTTTCATTTACACATGGTATAACCTCGACCCATATTTATTTATATGTGTTTGGTAAAATTAGCTGCAAATACTATATATATATATTAAATTAGCTGTAACTTAAAAAATTAATATATTTTCTATTTAACACGTATGATTGTATTGATGTGTCAATTCCACCACAGTAATTTGATGTACTTTATTATCTTTCATTTATACATGGTATAACTTCAATCAATATATTATATGTGTTTGTTAGAATTAGCTGTATATACTATATACACTAGATTAGCTGTAACTTTAAAAAATTAATATATTCTCTGTTTGATACGTATAATTTAATTGATGTGTTAATTCCACTATAATAATTTGATGTACTTTTTTATCTTTCATTTACATATGGTATAACCTCAACCCATATTTATTTATGTGTTTGGTAAAATTAGCTGTATATACTATATATACTAAATTAGGTGTAACTTAAAAAGAAATTAATATATTCTCTATTTGACACTTATGATTTTATTGATGTGTTAATTCCACTATAATAATTTGATGTACTTTTTTATCTTTCATTTACACATGGTAAAACCTCAATCCATATATTATATACTAGGGGTTAACCCGCCCTTCGGGCAGAATATTGTTTACGAATTAATATTATTATCAACTAATACTTTTTTGGTTTTTTATAATATATTGTATTATATTTGTTTTATATTTTTATATGTAATAATCCGTGAAAATAACTTTACAGATGAGTATATAAAATCATATATTCTTCACATTCCACTTTAACAATACATCATGAATAAAATTTTTTTATCATTTATAAATCACTTTT
>KE158911.1:26335-42709 GCA_000411055.1 Leavenworthia alabamica | reverse complement strand
ACCACGGCCTCCTCCTCCTCCGCCACCACTTCCACGTGACTGAGCCTCGTTCACAGTAATGCTACGTCCATCAAGCTCTTGTCCGTTCATTCCTTCAATCGCATCATTCATTGATTTCTCATCCTTGAAGGTAACGAATCCAAATCCCCTTGATCTTCCAGTCTCACGATCGTTAATGATCTGTTAACAATAAAACAAACAGATCAGCAAATCTAGAACATACAACAGCTGAAACAAATCACGAGATCTACGAAATTTGAAAAAAACAAAAAACCGATTCGATCTCCAGGCTCATAATAGCAGGAAGATGAACGTACCGATTGAGAAAAACAAGTAACAGTAACAAAGAACGAGAGAACATAGTAACAGAGTAATCGAATCAAATCAAGTAACAGAGAAACACAGATCGGAACAGATCCGTCGAGGATTTTAGATCATCGGAATCCCGGAGTCCGATCTCTGCGTGTGTAACCGACCTTGGAATCAATAACGTCGCCGTATTGAGAGAAGGCAGCCTCAAGAGCTTTGTCATCAGTTGCCCAAGCTAAACCTCCAACGAAGCACCTGTACTCAACATCTGCGGACGCCATTAAAAGAGAAACGAGGAGATCTAGGGTTACAGTGAACTGAGAAAAGAGTGAGGTTTGAGAAATGAAGGAGACCAAGAGCCATTTTATAAGGGAGCTGAGATATAACTAAGGTTAGATATTTTCTAAGGTTAGGGTCAGTTATAGTGAATAATTGGTTTAACTATGGTTAACAGTTGGTCAAAATTATAGTGGTTTGGGTAACGACAGATCACGTGACTCTCTTTTGGAAAGAATCTGCAAGAAAAGATATTTTTTTATTGTCTGAAGAAAAAGAAAAATATCTTCGGATGAAAAATATCTGAATACCAAAGGACATGTTTATCCCTGAACAGTGATTCGCTAAAATAACGTATACTGAACTGAATAATAATTGGGCCTAAAGCCCTAAATTATGCAAAAAATAAAATAAATTGTTGAAAGTGGGCCATGGGACATATAAAAATAAGGTTCTACCGAGAATTGAACTCGGGTTACTGGATTCAGAGTCCAATGTCCTAACCGCTAGACCATAGAACCATTTGCTCAAAACCAAACTCAAAATTATTAAACTAACAATATCTCATTATATTATTTTTTTAAAAGACTTAAATTAAAACCATAATTATTGTCTCAATACATTATTATACGAGGAACGTATCATTATCTCAAACTTTAACAGGAGAAGGAGCAGGAGAAACGCCATCAGAATTTGGAGATTGACAAAACCCACGAAGGACATTGGTTTCTTCAGATGTAAAGCCAAGAGAAGTAAGCATCGCCGGCCAACAATCTGTAGTGATGACATCAACGGCCTTACAACAGTCAGAACCAAGTTTGGTTTCACCGTTAAGGAAGAAGAGAACTATCTCATTAGTACATGATTTTAGCTCGTAAAGTGCATCCCAACATTGCATTAGTCCTCCTCCGGTAAGCCTAGCCGCAATGTTAGTGGAACTTGCCAACGTAGGGAGTGTTCTGCCGGAGACGTTGAGGATGAGGATGAGAGCAACGATGAGAAAGAGGAAACATGTGTTAGTAGAAGCCATTGTGTTTGTTTTTGTAGGATTATGTATTGTGTTGAGTGATGAGAGTAAAGGGCTTGGTAAGAGCAGGAATTTATAGTAGTTTGAGGTTAACTGCGATTAATGTTGTGTGTTTAGTGGGGGAAGTGGAGAGAGCTTAGCGTTAATGATTAATAAGGTTTCTTAGTAACGGTTTTAACGGAAGGTAACAAGCGAAGGGTCAAGTTACTTAAAAAAATGTATATCTGTAATTAAAAACTTAAAATACTAATTAGTAATAATAATTAACACGGTTTAAGAAATTAGTGTTATAACTTATATTTGTTTAGTTGAAATGTTATATCAAGCGTAATATAATCACAGAGCCAGTTAGACTCATGGTAAAAGCCTTTATTTGATCTTTTCTTTCAAGGCAAAGATCTCTTTCTTACAACAAATCAAATGTTTCTGAAGATCAACCTTAGATGAACTTACGAATGTCCAATGACTTCACATCAGGCATTTCCTCATCCTGGAACTCCTCCCTGAATAAAATCCACAAGTTTCATTGTAACATAGTTGAAGATCAAATATTGATTTGAATAACTAACACTTACTTCTTTTTCTGAGCTTCCATAGCTTCAAGAGCATCACTCTTCAACTCATCTAATTGTGCTTTAGCAATGCTTAACTCCAACTTTTCTTCGTATTTTGGAAGATCTTCTTTTCTAATCCCAAGCCTGTTCAGATTTAATGAGTTGTAACATGTAATTCATTATTACCTAAATAAGTATTAATGTGAATTATATATATGTAAATGTGTACTTTTTGTTGCCTTTCTCAAATTCTGCAACTAAGAGATCCATTCCTTTCTTGTCACTTCTCAAAAGAGGCTTCTTTATATCTTTTTCAACTTTCTCTAAAGCCTCAAACATCATGGCCTCAGCACCAAGCTCATCAGTAAGCCCTCTCCTGCAACGGATATTGAAAATGTTTTCGAAATTCAAGAAGCATGGTGAGGGAGGCGAACTATACAAAACAATGACTGAAACTAATCCAAAGCCTTTACAAGATACCTAGTGCGGATTTCCTGTAACTTCAACAAGTATGCACGAGCATCTGGAATCTCCCGAGTCTCGGTGTCAATGTCATGTTTAATACGTTGAGATTCTGAGAACATGTCTGCTCTGTATACCAATATATACAGATGACAAGTGAAGGTAAATTAGATCAATATATGTGAAATTAGCTTCAAGGAAACAAACAAAAAAGAGTTATACTTTTGTCTGATGGTCTTCATCACATTTGCATATTGTTTGACAGCAGCTGGGTCCTCTGGATCAAGAGTGATTTGTTCCTTACGGAGAATATCAACTGCAGCTTGAAACTTGTTCTTGATCTCAAAAAATACACCCTTTAACATCTCTGTCAAAATTTGTTAAACTCCTAAGTCAATTATAGTAAAACAATGATTTAGGATCCAAATTTACCATCTCCTTTAAATGTTGGACGAGCAGCTTCCTTTGCAAAGGCACGGACTGAAACATCATGATGCTGCTTCAAAATCACAAGACTTCCTTGTAGCTACATTAGTACGAGTAAGATCAATGTATCATCGATTGAAACACTTGATTTTCGTAACTGTATTAGCAAATCATCAAACTCTTCGATCCAGATTGTACAGAAGACAATGAAAATTCGATATCACATACTAAGAAGATTATGAACTATGATGTGATTGGTGATTTATACCGTCAAATTCATCATATCTAAATCAAATCGGAGGGAATCAAACAGAGCTGAGAAGAGAAAGAAAGCAAATGATTTGAGAAATGAATAAGAAGAATCGAGTATACCTGCTTAGATTTGGAGAGGAAACGAGAAGCGTACGCCATTTTTTTCAAATCGAATATCTGAGGACTTAATGTTGAGATCCCCTCTTCTATCTGAGGACAAGTAATAACAGGCCTGTTACGTATTTAATAGTTATGGGCCTATTCTTTAACTGAATTACAAAATCTAAATGATATGGGCCAATGTTTTAATTGGACTAGTAGATTGAGCTCCATCCAAGCCCAATACATGTTTTTTGTCTTAAACTGTAGAGCCCACACCTTATAATCTTGCGTGTTACTGCTACTTAACGTACGCGCATCAGCTGCGCGTATAGCGCGTGTAGTTAAACTAAATGGAAACATACTTTTTTTTTTTTTTTTTGGTAAAAACATACTTCTTATTCTTCACCATGAAATAATTTATTGTCTTTATCGACGACTTTAGTGTCTACGACTTCTTTACTTTTAACATTATCGTCTTTTTTCATGTGAATGCAGACAAAACAAAACTAAAAAAGATCTTGTCCTTATTTGAGATAAAATTATAGAATGTTTTTAGAGTAACATAGAGACTTTCATGCAAAAATAAAACCTATCAGCTTGCCTATATAGATTATAGCCGAACTCAAATAGCTAGAGACCAAAATTTTATTACTTATCATGAGTGGCGGACCTACGTTGTAAAATTTACATTATAATACGAATACATTATATGTAAATAATATTTTTAGTTTTTATATAATAAAAATTATGTATCCCACTCAAAATATGATTTTACATCTACCACTACTTATAATATACTAATTTTTTGTCAACATCAAAATTATCAGTTTAAATAAATTTACAATTCATATGGAAAAGCAATATTGTCTATTTAAGAGCTTCTTTTTTTTTTTTTGGTCAACATCTATTTAAGAGCTTCTATAAACGAAAAAATGAAGGTTTTTATAGCAAAGTAGTAAGACTAAGTATTTTGTCCAATTAAAAATGTTATATTATAAAGTATGACATATATAACAGTTGGTTTATTTTTCTATATATTTTAAAGAATTATCATTAAGAAAATTGATAAGCTAACGTCATCAATAAATCATGAAGTCACTATTGAATTCTCATAAATGGAATTGTTAAAATTAGAGCACCTCCATCGGTAGGAAACCATCAAAATCAAAAAGTTCTTATTAATATTTTATAATAAAAACACGTAAATCAAGAAAATGGGTTTTTTAATAGATACGTTTCTTAAAAATTGTTTCTTAACACACTTCCCAATACATTTAATATTTTTTTAATGTTAAGAAACCAGGTGAAGAGCTTCCGTTGGAGATGTTCTTAGCTGTAATGTAAAATATTGACGTAAAGGCGTCCTTGGCCATTCAATTTTGAACGTGACAATTAAATTCTCAGCTCAAATTATTATATTTTTCCTATTTATTATCCATACAATCAAATATAATATTACGATCATGAAATGTAACTAGGGACAAACTAGAGATTGCTTTCAAAATTTATTTTTTCAATTAATATTATGTAAAGGATATACAATATACATTGAACGTATTAATGTGACCATAATAAATGGCTACACATGGCTCCTCCATACGATGGACGACGATTGATAGATCTGAACGTGAACGAGGTGCCGTATTGACAAGGTTGGATATGGCCGACCCATAAATAATTTTTAGAAAGTTCATTATATAATTTTTTACAAATACTTGACATTAAATTGAAAATTTTAAATTTACTAGTGGTGTAAATGTAGTTTTAACCTAATTATTTTATCAAAATATATACAAAATATCATTTAAAAAATTAAATAGGGTCATTTAACGTATAGGTCCATCGTTGGTTAGAGTGTTACCAAATCTTTGTGTATTAAGTGAAGAATCGAAGATCCAATCAACGTTAATACACAACTGTCAATATATTTAATAAAAAATCTATAATTTGAAAACATTATAAATATAACAATAGTAACAAAAGAACAAAACCAAGTTTCTTGTCTCACTCTCTATCTTCCGTAGTTCCCAAGAAACATAAACATTTTCAACTAATGGCTTACATAGGCTTACTTGAAGTCTTCATAGCTTTCCTTGTTTATATTTTCGTCCATTTATTAATCCACAAGAAACCACCCCATCCATTGTTACCTAGAAACTGGCCAGTTCTTGGGATGCTTCCAGGTGGGATCGTCATGCTTCATAGAATAAATGACTATTTCGCCGAGGCTCTCGAGATCTCCAACATGACTTTTGTATTCAAAGGTCCATTATTCTCTGGAATGGACATGGTGATCACTTCAGATCCAGCCAACATTCAACATGTTTTCAGTTCCAACTTCTCTAACTATGACAAAGGAACCGAGTTCAAAGAGATGTTTGATTTTCTTGGAGATGGGATCTTCACTGCTGACTCCAAACTATGGGAAGATTTGAGAAAATCTTCATTAGTAGTGCTTGGCCATCAAGGGTTTCAAAGCTTCTCATCAAGAACCATCGTGAGTACAATCAAGAACGGACTTGTCCCAGTTCTTGATCATTTTGCTGAGGAGAATAGGGTTTTCGATTTACAAGACGTGTTCCAGAGGTTTTCATTCGATGTAACCCTTAAACTAGTAACGGGTTATACCTCAAATACTCTTTCCATTGAAATGCCTAATAACGAGTATGCAAAAGCAATGGATGATGCTGAAGAAGTGGTTGTGTATAGACATGCTAAGCCTGTAATACTATGGAAGCTACAAAGCTGGTTTGGAATAGGAGGGGAGAAGAAGATGACACAAGCTAAAGTTGCTTTCGAGAGGTCATGTGAAAAGTATATATATGCAAAGAGAGAAGAGTTATCCAATATGGGAGAAAAAGTTCGTAATGAGGATTTATTAAGCTTCTTCATGACTTTAGATACGTCCAAGTATCAGGTTTTGAACCCTAAAGACGATAACTTCCTCAAAGGTACAATCAAGAGCTTCATGCTTGCTGGAAGAGACGCCATTGCAACAAATCTCACTTGGTTCTTTTGGCTTGTCTCCAAGAACCCTGAAGTTATAACCAAGATACGTCAAGAGATCAACACGAATCTACCAACATCCGACAAGAGCTTAGATGAAGACAAGTTAAACAAGATGGTGTATTTACATGGTGCATTATGTGAATCACTACGCCTCTACGCTCCAATCCCATTCGAACGTAAGTCTCCATTAAAGGAAGATGTGCTTCCAAGTGGACACAAAGTCAATGCAAATTTGAAGATCTTGTTCTCAGTGTATGCATTAGGGAGAATGAAAGCTGTGTGGGGAGAGGATGCTTCTGAATTCAAACCAGATAGATGGATGAAAAATGGAACCTTAAGACCTGAACCTTCTTTCAAGTTCTTTGTGTTTAATTGTGGTCCAAGAAATTGCTTGGGGAAAAATTTGTCTTTCTTGCAGATGAAGGCAGTGGCTGTTGAGATCATACAAAACTATGACATCAAGGTTGTTGAAGGACACAAGATCGAACCAGCTTCTTCCATAGTCCTTCACATGAAACATGGTCTCAAAGTCACTGTTGCTAAGAGAAGTTTGGTCTCTTAAATAGAGTCATGCCTAGCGTTTCGGAGATCTAAGACGAAACAAAATATAAATTTGGAGATAAAATATATATGTTATAATTAAAATTTGATATATTGTTATTAAACTAACGAAACATTCATGTTTAATGCATGGAGATCAAATTTGTAATATTTTATTAAGTTTTAAAATATGTTTCTACTATTTTTTTATAATTTATTTTAATGTACGTTAATTAATTGATAAAAACATTAAAATTTATAATAAAGTTTCTTAATTACACTACAAAAAAAGATGTATATTGTATCATTTAAATTATATCACAAAACTAAATGAGTTTTAACGCAAACAAATTAATACTAATTAAAATACATATTTTATTTATACACTCAAAATTAAAAAAAAATTAAATACTAAAATTTCCATAAAATTTAGAGGCATAAGGCTGATGTATTTATTTGTTTTTCCACATAAGCATGCCTTTGATCATAAACTAAAAAGAAAAATATCATCAAACTTGTATTAAAAATCATTAAAGTAAATGAAACATATTAGAGCCAATATACTTATTGATATTTAAGACAAAAGCCTATAAATACAAATATGGTATTCATCACCACATTAATTGATGGTCCAAAAAAAAAGATTTAGTTGGGTCGAGATAGATAGATAGAGGAGCGTTATCTCACAGGAATATGATGAATTATGTCAAAACTAATGGCTAGAAAAATGTGTGAATAAAATAAAGTATAAATATAAACCAATTCATTTATTACGTACCAACTCATTTTAAGTGAAGCATAATATATATATATATATATAAACCTGAATATTGAAATAAAAAGTGAGATACAAGTTCAAGTGGGAACAAAGATCATGAAACATGCAACTACTTTGAATATCATGTAGGTTTTTTTTTCTTTCTCTTTGTCAAGTGTGGTTTACAAAATTACAATGTTTACAAAATAATAGATTTATTATTTTTTTTCTCTTATTAATATATTAAATATATTTTTCTAGTGGTCAATATTAAAATAAAAGAAGTATTAATTAATATTTTTGGCTAAAAATTATATTGAAAATACAAAACAATCCTTAATTTAAAATAAACCTAAATTTACATGAAACAGATGGAATTTTAAATTATTAATTATCTCAAGCTAGAATTAATCAAAACTCATTAAACTTCCACGAAACTCATGTTTATTTGATTATCTTACAACAAAAAAAAATCATAATTCATAAACATATGTATATATTACATACTTTTTTTGTTAAAGTTGTATATATTACTTACAAAACTAAAAGCATATTATTATGTTATAAAGTGAAACGCGTGACTTCTTGCTAAGTTTCGAACAATACACAAATTTGACTAATTTTACAATAAAAGCGCGGCCGACGTAATTCCCAAATCCAATAAAGGTGGCAAGGAGCTAGGGCGGTTAACGTCATCGAGAATGATAATAAGAGATGCAATGAAGGCATAATCAACGTTTGGATTTACTGTTACACTGAATTTATCTTTTCCCCAAAAACTATCTTTCTTCTCCATCTGATCATCATGAGAATGAAACCATACATTTTTAATATAAATAGATCAAAGTTTTTATATCAATGCAATTCACCGTTACATGAGCAAACTACAGATTCATAATGCATGGATATGTATAAATATAGTATGGAAATGTCAATTTCCAGATGTTTATTTTCGATTTACTAAGCCAGAATATAATTTAAATTGAAATGGGTTTAAGTTTCAATATAAGAAACAACTGGGATTAAACGGCTACTTTAAAATTTGCTGTCACAGTAAATTTTCAAGTTATATTAGAAACTAGGACTAGATATTCATTCGGTTCTATTTGGGTTAAAATTTTGAGTGTTTTGGTATTTCTGTTTAAAAAGAATATAATTGATTTAAAATTTATAATTCAGTATTTTAGTCTGGTTTTTATTTTCTGCTAATTCTATTCGGTTTTGATGTAAAAATAATGATTTATTTTAAAAAATCAGTTTATTTTGATTATTTTAATTTTTTCAATTTGGTTCTGCCTTTACTGAAAATCGAATTCAATAAAAATAAAAACTTTCTATCAATCCATTTAAAAGAAAATTCTGTTTTATTCAATTTTTTGTACTGTGGTTTGATTAGGTTATTTTTACAGAAATAAATGATAATAAAAAAACTTGTCTCGGATGAGCAAAAAAACAAAATTTTGGTGTTGCAATTAAAATTTTTTTTTTTAGTTTAAGATTTATAGTTAGATTTTATTTTTTTGTTTAGTTTTTGTTTTTCGATTGATTTTTATTTTCTGCTAATTCGGTTCGGTTTACTGCTAAAATAATAGTTTATTTAAAATAAATAAAAAAGATTATTTTAATTTTCTCAGTAAGGTTTTGTGTTTATGGAGAATAAAATTCAATAAAAAACCTTTTAACAACCGGTTTAAAAAAAGATTCGATTTTTTTGGATTTTTTTAATTCTGATTTGATTCGTTTATTTTAGAGAAACAAATGACAATAAAAAAAACCTATCCCTCATGAGAAAAAAGCCAAAGAAGAACAAAGAGGGAAGTAGAGTACATATATAGAGACTTACGTTAGCAACAATGGCGTCAGATTCACCAGAGTAAACAATACAAGAACTCTCAGCCCAGTTCCCTCTGACTCTGAAATCACATGTCTTCTCTTCTTGATTATGACTCATAAACACATCAAGCTTCGTCCTAATTAACTGAACCATTGATGATCTTTTCACTGTGTACATCAGATCTTTCTTCTCTGTACTCCCTCCTCTAAATACTTGCCACCTATTATGCATACTTATCTTCTGCAAATAAATATTATATATACACATTAGTATACATGCATGCATGCATGTTGTTATAATATTATGTGCATGGTTTTAGTATTGACCTTGTCTTTCAAAGTCAAGACTTGAGATCCAGAACTATCTAATAAGACTCTCTTGTCGTGAATACCAAACACCCTGTCCTTCACCTTGAACAATATATTTCCGTTAACGTCCGTTATTTTAAAGTTACCGGACGTTAACCTCATCACTTTACGTACGATCTTCATTTCCACAGGATACGAAGCACAAAATCTTGAATCTACTATGACTCCGGTCACACCACTCACCTTCTCCATTTTTCTCTTGCTACTAAGATATGGATACACTCTATCTATTTTGCTTTGCTTTGTTGTTTTTTGGTCTAGGGGATATTAATATATAAAGGATCCAGGAACCCTAGCTAGAAGTATATGCTATTTAGTTACGTGGTCTATTTTGTGGAAATTTCTACTATACATCAGGATCAAATATGTTGATTATTTCCTGATGATTATAATATTTTAGAGAAGCAACTTGTATTTTCATGGAACACCAAGACCTTTCTTATAAAAATTCATCACGCGTTCCAAAGGAAGCAACTTCATACTTTCATGGAAGACCAATTCTTTCACTGACATAGCTAAGTGGTGTTTTTATCTTTCATCAATTATTAAAGATTTTATATTTTATTCAATTATCAAATAGTTTTGATCCTTGTGAAAACAAGGATATCTATGTATAAAGTGATGTGTAGGAGACTTTGTATGGATGTGATTTTTTTAGTTTTGTAATATTTGGTTTTCTGCGAGTATATATCTATAATAGATTTAGTTTTCAGTAACTATGAAAATAATAAGGCAAAAACTTATTTTTCTAATTTTAAAAACTATTAAAGGAGTTTGTTAACAACAAAACCTAAATCGAACTTCGAAATTCAACCAGTCAAGGCATAATTAAAGATTAATATATTAATTAGTTTTAAGGAAAATATTTTTAGGCAATCTTTTTAATCTTCTAAAATCCCACTACTAAATCATAATAATTTCCTATTTATTAAATAAAATTTTCAATAAATAACATGAAAATCAGTCCATATTCATCAATATTCTTAAAATATTGTTTTTGTAATTACTTTTATTAATAAATAAAATATTTAATGTTAATACAGAAATATGAAAATATATTATTACATAATGTTAAAGAGCATAGTCCCATAGTGAAATCAAAGATAGGATTGGAAAAATTATTTAATTTAGCAAAAACTAAAAAAAAAAAAAAATTCTATAAAACCAATTGCAAGAAAGTAAACTCTTCTCTAGAAGTTCTAGAAGAAGTGTTACAAAAGAAGTTTAGTTTAAATACAACTATGTTTAATAAAATACAAACAAGGGTCAATAAAGAAGTGTTCCAAAAGATATATGTACAATGTTCAATAAAATAGTTGCTAATTTAGATGCAACTATGTTAAATAAAATACAAACTAAGAAGTGTTCCTAAAGACATTTAGTTTATATGCAACTATATATATTATTTAATAAAAATAAAACTATATATTTAAACAAACTTAGTTTGGATTGTTACAATCACTCTGAGCGCAACTAGCTAGGTCTAAGAGTTCGGGTACTCGGTTAGGGTTTGGGTAGTACCCGATCAGATTTGGGTTTTTCGGGTAAAAATATTTTATATCCATATAGATACCTATAGTATTTCAGATCGGGTTCGGATTCGGTTATTTTTTTTGGATTCGGTTCTGATTGGGTTCAGTTCTTAACAAATAATATATATAAAAATCTGAAAATAAAAATTACTATATGTAAATATCTAAAAATATAATAGTACAATATAGCTTAGATAATATCATGTTTATTCGATCAATATTTATTAAATTTTACTTAAAAACCCTAAAATACTTGAACAAAATTTTTATTTATTTTCAGAAATATAACAAATAATTTAAAAATATTCAGTTATTTTGAATATATTAGTTATTATAATCTTAAACTAATTAATATTTTTGAATTTATAATTATGGTTTAGGTAATTAGTTTATATAAAATCTTAACAAAATTAATATATATTGGTATATAATTTCATTTCGGATACCTATCGGATACTTATAAATTTTTGGATTCGAATTCGAATTTTCGGATATGAATATTGTACTACTTATTCAGATATTTTATATGTCGGATTCGGATTCGCTTTTTCTTTTTCAATTTGGATTCGATTAGGTATTTTAGGTTCGGTTTTTTTACCAAGCCTAAGCGCAACTATGATTTAAAAAAAAAAAACAAAAGTCAGTGTATAACTCACTGTCGGAAATAGAAGACACATAAAAAATTAGTTAAAAAGAGATTGATCGTTTTACTCCATCTCTGGTTTAGTTGTTAACCAATCATTATTACACCATCACTATAAAATATCAATGATGTTAACAAGTAGAGTTTTATATCTCTGGTTTGGTTATAGACTCTATGTTTTTCTTATTAATTATCTCGAGAATTAATATTATAAAAACTCATGACTAGGCGACAATTTACACCCAGACAGCACATATATTTTTAAAATCATTTAATCAAAACTCATTAACCATCAACGTCTCACACACATTTATTTCATATATCTTACAACAGAAATTATCACACAAAGTTGAATTAATATTAAGTATATATGTATTACATTACATATATACAACACCAAAAGCATATATTATGATTAAAATTATAATATTGTACAATTCTTTTTTGTTAATTTTTTAATAAAAACAGAGATCGTACGGAAATGTGAATTATAAATTTCGTTAATTCAATAAAATAGACGTGCCCAAATCAAATATAGGTGGCAAGGGGCTACTAGGGCGATTAATGTCATCAAGAATGATTATAAGAGATGCAATGAAGGCATAATCAACGTTTGGATTTACTGTCACTGTGAATTTATCCTTTCCCCTTAAACTTCCCTTCTTCTTCATCTGATCATCATGAGACCATGCATGCATTTTTAATATATAAATATAAATATATCAAACAATTCAATAGAGATACTCTTACTTTAGCAACAATGGCGTCAGATACACCAGAGTAAACAATACAAGAACTCTCGGCCCAGTTCCCTCTGACTCTGAAATCACATTTCTCTTCTTCTTTATTGTGACTCATAAACACATCAAGTTCAGTCCTAATGAACTGAACCATTGATGATCTTTTCACTGAGTACAATAGATCTTTCTCCTCCATACTTCCTCCTCTATATACTTGCCACCTATTATGCATACTCAACATCTGCAAATTAATGTTATTATATATATCAATATTTCAAATCTTAATATAATTAATTAAACATGTTGTTGTTGTTGTTATAATGTGCATGTTTTTAGTACTGACCTTGTCTTTCAAAGACAAGACCTGAGATCCAGAACTGTCTAATAAGACCCTTTTGTCGTGAAGACCAAAAACCCTATCTTTAACCTTGAACAATATCTTTTCGTTAACGTCCGTTATTTCAAAGTTACCGCCCGTTAACTTCATCACTTTCCTTACGATCTTCATTTCCAGAGGTGAAGAAACACAAAACCTTGACTCCACTATGACTCCGGTCACACCACTAACCTTCTCCATTTTGTTTTGCTTTGTTCTTTTTGGTCTATGAGTCTTTATGATAATATATAGAGAAATATCTAGGTGCCCTAGCTAGCTACAAGCTTTTGGATTTTATTTATATTTTCATGGAAGACCAAGACCTTTCATACATATATTCATATTTTCATGGAGGACCAATTCTTTCATTGACATAGCTAAGTTGTGTTTATATTTTATTTTCCTGATTTAATTATAAAATAAAACTTTTTCTACAAGACAATCAATTATTGCAAGAAAGTCAACTCTTCTCTAAAGGTTCTATGAAGCCAAAATTTAATTTAGATGACGAAATGTTCCAAAAGACTTTTAGTTTCGATACAACTATGTTTAAAAACAAAAAGTCAATAAAGAAGTGTTCCAAAGGACATACAATGTTCAATAAAATAGTTGCTAAGATGCAACTATGTTCAATAAAATACAAACTAAGAAGTGTTCCTATATAAGGACATTTAGTTTTGATCAATTATATATATTATTTAACAAAATAAAACTATATATAAACAAACAATTAAATGTCTAAGTAGCTGAGTTTATAGATTGTTACAATAACTTTGAATGCAACTATGGTTTAAAGAAAAACAAAACTCAGTGCTAATCACTCATACTTTTCACTAGGGTAAAGTTTCAATTTTAACATAAACTATCGGTGCATTGTGTATTTTTAGAGATGAATTAAACTAAATCGTATTAAAATTTATTTAAATTAAATATATATTTTTAAAAAAATTATTTAAATTTTAGTTATCAGATCAAACTCAACATTGACATAAACAGAGTTACTCAACAGTTAACTCAATCGTTAATTATCGGTCAAATTAAATATTTAAGTTGATTCAGCATGATTTAACATTTGACTAACTTCGTTTAGGTCAATGTTAATTTGAACCTGATAATTGAATTTCAAACATATTTTTTTAATTTACATTTAATTCAAAACGATTTTAGTATAATAATTTAATTCGTGTATAAAAACGCATTCTGACGATAGTTTATGTTGAAATTGATATTTCACCCCTTTGTACTATTATAATAACTTTAGATGCAACAATGATATAGAATCAATATTCAAAAAATGATTTAAATATGTCACTTTTCATCAGTTTTATTAAACGTTTTGAATTTTCATAGTTACAGATCCGAATCAATATTATAGACATTTCAAATTTTAATTCTTACCTGTTTATTTTTTTAATAGTATAGTATCTCCTAAACAAATATGAAACTGTTTAAGTATAGTATTTAAACAATATATATTTTAACTTTTTTCTTGAGAAGCCCTAGCTATAAGTACATTTTTTTGGTTATGGTCTACCACACATCTCTTTAATTTTTTTTTGACACATCTTTTCAGTTGTTTTTTTAAATCTAAACACATTTCATTTTATTTTTGATATAGTACACATCTCTATCAAGTGTTTGAACTTCTATAACCATATTTTTTAACCCATTGACATATGGATAACTTTGCATATGCATTAATGTCTTATCCTAAGAAGAAAAGTATATGAGCCCTAGCTAGAAGTACATATATGTTTTGGTTCCCTTTTTTGTTTGGTTATAATATGATGGCTGAGTATATATTAATGTGCGTCATCATTGGTCCTAAGGGAACTCTAAACAACGATAACAGTTATAATGAATTATCCTTAAGATTTATATATGGTGACACAATTATGTACAAGATATTCTAATGTTTTATTTTAGCTGTAAAAGTTTATCCAATGTCCTTACATTACAAGAAAACAAAGGTAAAAATGACAGAATTTCTTATGGGTCAAATTTTCGTCTGAAGTTTTTTTGACAAATAACTGACAGTTTACAAAAATTAAATAACCCGTCTGAATCCTATCACAAATTTGTAACGGATATACACCCATCAGAAATCCGTTATAAATTTGTGATAGATTATATAATTTATAATTTTTTAATAAATCCGTTAGAAATCGATCAAAAATTTGTAATGGATTTCCGACGGGTTTCATAAAATATTATTTTTTTTAAAAATAAATAAATTTTGTAGTAAAAAGATATTTTTTTAATACTCCCGTCGGAAATTTATCATAAATTTATGACAGATTACCTACGGAATTAATAAAATATATATTTTTGAAAAATACATAGTATATTTTTAATAAAATAAATTTTTTCAATATATATTCCCTGTCGGAAATCCGTAACAGATTTGGACGGATTTCCTACGAAATTAATAAAATATATTTTATTAAACTAGAAAATATTTTTTTTAATAAAATGAACTTTTTTAATATTTCCGTCAAACATTTGTGACGGATTTCGTACGGATTTCGTACGGAATTAATAAAANTTGTGATGAATTTGTGACGGATTTGTGATGGATTTCCAACGGAAAATAAAAAAATTGGGCAGGAGTTTAAAATTTTATTTCCCGCATACAATTTTATTTTTCATTTTCTGACATGTTTGTGACGGAAATTTTATATATAATTCTACTATTTTCGTAGAAAAAAAGAAGCAAAGAGTAAGAAAATAAAAAGAAGAAAAAAAAGAGGAAGGTGAAGAATAAGAACAGATAACAAAAAAAAAGAGGAACATGAAGCTTAGATGATGAATAAGATAAAATGAAGATGATGAAGATGACGAAGAAGATTAAACAAGAAGATTAAAGATTTAATTAAATTTAAATTTTGAAATCTAATTGTAATTTTAAGTTTTAAATTTAATAATAATTTTAAATTTTTATTTTATAATAATTTATAATTATAAATTTAATTATGATTTTAAATTTATATTTGATATTAAAGTAATTATATATATTAATTATAATAAATAAATAAATAAAAATAAAATATGAATTGTAACGGATTTGTGATGGATTTGTAACAAGAATATGCCGTCAGAAATTTATCACAAATTTATAATGGATTTCAAAATTTTCAACCATTTATAACTGACGGATATTTCCGTCG
>KE158910.1:111378-139978 GCA_000411055.1 Leavenworthia alabamica | reverse complement strand
AGATAGCTCGTTACGTGCTATTCTCTGTGTCTTAGATGATTTTTACAGGATGTCAGGACTAGGAGTTAATCTCCTAAAATCCACCTTGTACCTTGATGGAGCGGATCCCACCGCTCTCAGGACCCTAGCTGCATCACATGGTCTCACTGAAGGCACTCTCCCTGTCAAGTACCTGGGGGTTCCCCTCATTCCCAATAAGATGAAAGCGGCAGACTTCACGCCCCTTCTTGAAAACATTCAAAAGAGATTCACATCCTGGACTACTCGTCACCTGTCATTTGCTGGACGTCTCCAGCTCCTCAACTCAGTCATCAACTCAGTGATAAATTTTTGGGCTACTATATTCTTGCTTCCTAACACTTGCCTTTTGCAGATTGAGAAGTTATGCAACGCTTTTCTCTGGTCAGGTTCCACCCATTCAGCAAAAAAGGCTAAGCTAAGTTGGGAAGCTGTTTGCACACCCAAGAGCTCAGGAGGATTGGGCTTACGCCGCCTTACCAAGTGGAACACAGTACTTGGCCTCAAGCTCATTTGGATGCTCTTCACAGTTTCAGGCTCTCTATGGGTTTCTTGGGTTCGTAGTCATCTTTTTGGCTCGACTAGCTTTTGGAATCTTCCTAGTCCACAACCGTCTGGTAGTTGGATGTGGAATCGAATTCTGAAGTTACGGTCAGTGGCTAGACCATTCATTCGTTGCACTGTGGGATCCGGGACGATATGTTCTTTTTGGCATGACGATTGGACAGGACTTGGACCACTGCTCCCTCTTCTAGGCCCATCAGCAGTTACTATTTCTGGGATACGCAAGGATAGCTCTATCAGGGGAGCAATCCATCCTATCTCCAATAGCTGGCGCCTTTCATCGCGTTCCAGGAATCCTATCATCACATTCCTTCGAGACACCCTCCCGAACCCAGGCACGTTCCTTGACCACTCGAGCCCTGACTCATACAGTTGGATATACCCTGAGGATACCACCACCATCGCCACCACCACCACCACCATCACCATCCCCACCTCCACCACCACCAGTACTCGCACCCATCCTACTGCAACCAAGGTCTTCTCTCATCTCTACCCTCCTCCCCCCTCGGTCTCCTGGTCCGAGCAGGTATGGTTTTCAGCAGGAATCCCAAAACATGCTTTTACGACTTGGCTGGCCATTCTAGATAGGCTACCCACCAGAGACCGCATATGTCGTTACTCCCCCACTACGCCCTCATTATGTCTACTATGTTCTTCATCCGATGAGTCCAGGGAGCATCTTTTCTTCTCTTGTTCATATTCATCATCATTATTGAGACAGGTTTCTCATACTTCTCCTATTCACGATGATCTTTCGTGTATTTTGCAGGTACTCCCACGTTCATCGTCGAATAAACATCTTAGGCTGATCGCTCACCTACTTGTCCAAGCTACGGTGTATTCAATATGGCGGGAGAGAAATTCCAGACTGCATTCATCTATGGCCAGGCCCGTTTCTCAGCTAGCTAGAGACATTGACATCACGATCAGGAGCAAGCTCTTTGCTCTAATCAGATCTTCCGTCCCCTCATCACCATCATTGCTGGAGCTTTGGTTTGGTATTCAGATTGGGCAAAATAGCCTTGTGTTGTGACTATCACTCTTTTTATACCACTTGGTTTTGCTTTTCTTCAGGTTGTACTCTTTTTCCTTGATTGGGTTTTTCCCGCACCGGGTTTACCAATCAAGGTTTTAACGAGGCAACCGCCCTTCCCTTTTCTCTTCAGACGGTTTTCAGGTCTTCCTTCCAAACTTGTCCCCACTGGACTTGTTAGGAAGTAGGACTTCAAAACCCTCGTCCTTTCCTTCTTTATTTTTCTCTCGTTTTCACAATTGTATGTCCACCATTTTGGTGATTTTTTGGAATTAATAAAATTAACCTTAAAACCAAAAAAAAAAAAAAAAACGTAATTGCCATGCTGTTAAAAAACATGTTACCATTAATTTTCTTACCAGAAATAGCATGAACGTATCTGCTATTAATAGTACCATCAATTGTCTCCGTGATTCCCGTAATACCTTTGTTTTATTTCTTGAATATATATATAAATATATTTAGACATGGTTTTTGTCAAATGAAAATCACCGGTTGAAAGTCTTGTGGAGTTTACAAAGCTTTTGTTTTCTCCCAAAATCTTTGGGTTCTAACTCTTTTTTTATTTCATTTTGTTTTTTTATGGGATTTTTAGTGTGAAAGAAGACAATGTTTCAGCTATTATCTTTCTTTCTCATTTCATGTTTTATTGTCCTTAACCCTTCCCTTGCCCTTAAGGTAACTAAACATGAACACATTCCTTCTTAAACTCATGTTTTTTCTTATCTTTTTTGTTGTGAATTGATAGGAAGGAGAAACATGCATCGTAAGCAAGAATTGTGATGAGGGACTACATTGTGAATCTTGTCTCTCTAGCGATAATTTCCGACCTAGATGCTCTCGAATGCAACCCATTAACCCCACTTCCAAGGTTTCTTATTATTTTTGTTGGTTTTAATGTTATCATTTGGTGTTTTAAATGCTTTGATTAATCTATTTTCATGTTATGTGTTCAAAAGGTAAAAGGGTTGCCTTACAACAAATATTCATGGTTAACAACTCACAATTCGTTTGCTCGTCTCGGTGCAAAATCAGCCACAGGCTCAATGATTCTTGCTCCTTCTAACCAACAAGATTCAATCACAAGCCAGCTCATTGTATACATATTCTTCTTGATCATCATTATCTTAAACCTAGTCCAAACAGATTTTTCTATAATTTGATTCTTGATTTTTATTTTTGTTGTGATTATACAGAATGGTGTTAGAGGGTTTATGCTTGACATGTACGACTTTCAAAACGATGTTTGGCTTTGCCATTCGTACGGTGGCAATTGCTTCAACTACACGTCTTTCGTAAGTTCCATTAAGCCAATCTATATAACATCAAAAACNGCAACCGGCGGTTAATATCCTCAAGGAGTTTCAAGTGTTTCTAGAAAAGAACAAAGATGTGGTTGTAACACTTATCCTCGAAGACTACGTAAAATCACCAAACGGTTTAAACAAAGTGTTTGATGCAGCCGGTTTACGAAACTTCATGTTTCCAGTCTCAAGAATGCCTAAGAACGGAGAAGATTGGCCAACCCTAGATGACATGGTAGCAAAAAACCAACGTATGTTAGTTTTCACGTCAAGTCCAACTAAAGAAGCATCCGAGGGAATCGCGTTTCTATGGAGATACATGGTAGAGAATCAATGTAAGTGGTCGTCCACATCATAATACTATATATCATTATTATATAATATGAAATTTGATATAATGTTTTATGATTATGTAGATGGAGATGGAGGTATGAAAGCTGGAGTATGTAACAATAGACCAGAATCAGCTGCAATGGGAGATAAATCAAGATCACTTGTTATAGTAAACTATTTCCCGGATACAGCAAATGTGATCGGATCTTGTAAGCAAAACTCTGCTCCTCTTCTTGAAACCATCAAGAAATGTCAAGAAATCTCTGGACGTTGGGCTAACTTCATTGCAGTCGATTTCTATAAGGTAGGGTCCGGTTTAGTGAGATTATATATATCCGGTTTATTCAAGTTAAGTTAATGAATGTTTGTGGTTTAGAGAAGTGATGGTGGAGGAGCTCCGAAAGCAGTAGATGTTGCAAATGGTCACTCAGTATGTGGATGTGATGATATAGCCGCTTGTAAGGTTAGTGTTATGGAATAAGTAACTTTATATATTTGATATTATATGTTACAATAATATGTTATAATAACATGTTATTTAACATGTTTTTTTTGGTCGTGTTTGTGTGTGTAGGAGAATACGCCGTTTGGGACGTGTGAGAAGAAAGAAGAGCCAAAAGAGGATTCGAAATTAATGATGATTGCAAAACTAACCGCTGGCTATGGTCATCCATCTACCAAACCGACCCTACTTGGGCTTTCTGTGTTTGTTGTAACCTTTGTCTTACTTCTTTCAAAGTTTTGATTTTAATGGTTACTTTATACTAATGACAAAATTTTAATCTATACAAGTTCCGGTTCGGTTTGCAAAGAACCAACCCAAGCTTAATCAAAATATATACACCAAAGTAATGTATTATTAATTTTTCAAATAAGTCACACTTGCAAATATTAAATCATGAACATCATTATTATTTTGACATAAAAGAAAAAGAAAGAACATTATTATAAACAACATTTGGTTTTGGCTTAGAGGTTCCGAATCCGGTTTCGGTTAAGTGTGTCGTAAGATGCGGGTGGAGAAGCATGACCGTTTAATTGATCCGGTTTAGTTTGGTGTGGTTTTTTATCACAAGGGACATAAAAGAAAGAGTTTGGGTTGGGACAAGTTTGTTTACGCATGAAGAACTTGTGACATTCCAATGGCTTTCTTTGATTTTCAAGACCTGGAATACAGTTCATACGAACATCAAGAATCTTCCACTTGATAAGTTGTAAACATTTTGGACCAACATGTGTGAAGTAATTGAACGAGAGAGACACGTTCTTGAGTGTTGAAAGCTCGCAGACTATCTCCGGTATGGTACCATAGAAGTTGTTTCTAGCCAATCTGAGTTGTTCCATTTTGTCTAAGCATCCGAAAGAGCATGGAATTGGACCGGTTAGTTGGTTAGAGTCGACATCGAAAACTGTAGAGTTCTTAAGCTTTCCGATTTGGTATGGTAAACAACCGGTTAAGTTGTTATTCAAGAAAAGAACTTCTCGTAGGCGTGTGATGTTACCTATGCTTCCCGGAATAGGACCGGTGAATCTGCATTAACATCACATGAAATATTCGATTCAATGATATAAGACTTTAAAAAACCCTAATAGGTTTAGTTTAAAAGAGTTTAGAGCTTTTGTGACCTGTTGTTAGCAAATGTGAGGTAAAGAGCTGTGGTGGTTCCAAGATTCTCAGGAAGTCTCTGAACAAGATTGTTGTTGTTGAGGAACAAGACGTCGACGTCAAGATTGAAAACTTGAGGAGGCACAGAACCACAGAAAGAATTGAACCTAAGATCAAGAAACGTTAGGTTTGTAGCTTTTAACACAGAGCTAGGGAACTCTCCAGAGAGCTTATTGTTACTAAGATCAAGCTCAAATAGGTACTTCAAGTTGCTAACTCTTGGAACAGATCCAGTGAAATTGTTACTATTTGCATGGAAGATAGTAACTTCTTCTAACTTGTCGAGGAAGTTATCTAGCCGGAGATTCTTGCCACCAAAGTTAAAGTCGTTGAAGTGAACGCCGGCGAGTGCAAGATGGTTTGTTCCCGGGTACTTTGCGCAGTCAAGTCCTATGTATTTGTCGTTACTGCAAATATCAATACCACACCATGTTTTGAGTATCTTCTTGGGATCATCTTCGATAAGCTTTTGGAAGTTCTTGATGATAGGGTACACTTTCTCTATTAGTGGACTTGCGAATTGTAGTGGTGGAGGAGGAGGAGAGTCTTCATTACCGCCACCTCCGATGATGATCTCTAGAGCTTCTCTCTCGGTGATGTGATTGCTTCCGGTGGCTAGAATTGAAAGAAAGTAAAGAGACAAAATCAAGAACATGGAAAGATTATAATTTGGAGCCATTGGTGATAAGATTAAGTGATACAAGCTTTGAGGATTAGCTTCGGCAGAGACTTTATAAAGAAAAAATGATAAGAAGTCAAATATGCATGGTTTTATTATTTTTATTTTTTTATAATCATTGACGTGAAATATGAACCAATTTGTTAAGATGGATGCTTTCAAATATTTCAATATTTTATAATTGTTAAAACTTAAAAGAGTTAAATAAATGGCGATGTACAATTTAGCCCTGGTCATTCGGACATGCGGGTCGGGTTCGGGTAAAACTCGTTCGGGTTCGGATTATTCGGGTTTTTTTTTTTTTTTTTTGATAAAAGTTGAATTATATTACCAAATGGAAAAAAGTTTGAATACAAGAGCTTTGGGGTATAATGTTTCAATGGCCAAAAAAAATTAAAAACCTATTGAAACTAAGAAGGAACTATGAAAATAGCTTTGTTGCCTATGCATTAGCAAACCATTGGGAAAGCAGGCGCGTACATCCTTTGTTGTGCCTACGAGCCAAGAGAGTGTCTTTAACGTTGCGGTCCAACTGTTTGAATATAGCTTCGATAGAGCATTGGGCACGGATATGAAGTCTGTTATTCCTCTTTCGCCATAGCAGATACACAGTAGCTTGGGCTACAATTACTTTCAATGTTTGTGAGATCGAAAGTGATTTAGATTTGAGCCATGTGATGAGAGTGTCCCAGTCCATGAAGAAGCAGCTGCGTGTTGTTAGTCGGTTTAGGACTTTAGTCCAGAGCTGAGAAGAATAAGAGCAGAAGAGAAATAGGTGATCCCTTGTTTCATGATTAATGGAGCAGAGACAGCATGTTGGTCGAATGGTTGGTGACCACAATGCTAGTCGAGCATTGACCGGTAACCTGTCAAGCTTAGCAACCCAAAAATTAAAAGAGTGTTTAGGGACACAATGTTTACCCCAAATCACATAGTGCCACCCTTTAGTTGTGCTCGTTGGTCTTAGTTGATCTCAAGTTTATTTAGTTGAGAAGTAGGTTTTGCGATTTGTTGGCGGTCCCCATAGGAAGATATCCTCTTCATTAGTGGTGTTTGGGGCTTGAATGAGTAATAGTGTTTCTCTAAGAGCAGCAAACTTTATGTTTCTTGTGTGTCTACTAGGTAAATACCAACCGTTGGTTCCACAGGCTTCAGCGACTGTGTCCGTTGTGGCTATGCCTAAACGTGCAGGGCCTGTATTGCCTATGTAGTCCCAAAGGATCCCGAGAGGGTTCCAGTTGTCGAACCAGAAACTTATTTTATGAGTTTAGGAGTATAGTACCCAATAAGTTATTTTATGAATTTCGGATCGGTTTTGGATGTAACTCGATCGGGTTCGGGTCGGATCGGATTTTTAATACAAAAACCGTTAAAAACCGATTATAATCGGATAACCATAGTTTCGGTTTTTTCTTGTACCCGAAAACCAGATAGAACATTTTTACACCCGAAAATGTACCCATAAAACCGAAATTTATACCCGTAATGCATATATAAACCCAAAAACCATAATATGTACCCGAATATACCCTTAAATTTTCTAAAACCTCAATAATCAAAACAATAAAATAGAGAAGTTAAATGATAAAAATAACAAATTAACTCTTGACAAATAAAATCAAACATTTAAAATTAAATATCCAAGAGTTCAACACAAAGAAAAATCATATAATGTCTTTTGATTCACTCTAAAAATCATCTCTTTGCCTTCTCCTTCTAAAAAATGAAAAAGAAATCGCTAAAACTAAACCTACACAATAACTCTAATTGTTTAAAATCAGGTTTTCAAGTATCCTATCGGGTTTTGGATAAAATCCGTACCCGATCCGATAACCACGGGTATACGCACTCAAAACCCAATAAAACATTTTAACGGGTTCGGCCGCACTCGATAACCGATTTTTTGGGATCGGTTTTGGATATACCCGATCGGGTGCAGTATTTTGACCAGGCCTAGTACAATTGATAAAAGAGCCACTTCTTTTTGGATTTGTCACATTATTTTGGATCATTATAACAAATTGTTAAAATGAATGCTTTTAATATTTGAAATGATTGTTTTGGTAATTGACTAATTGTTAAAAAGAGTTGGGCTGTCAATTAAAATGTGGTTGCAATTGATAAAAAAAAGAGCCACTTCTTTTTTTCACGTTATTTTTGGATTATTGTAACATATTGTTGTCTAGGTTGTGAGTGTGCATAAATAATTATACCATTTTCAATTCATCTTAATTTGTTCTAACTAATAAAAAGTACATGCATTATTCTAATCACAAGCTAATAATATTTTAAGAGTTGGTAGAGATAACTTTTACATGTATATAATCCAACACCTAACTTTTCAAGGACCACATAAACATAAAACAAAACTATAAAATAATATAGTTTCATTATGCAATCCTTGTGCTATTCCTTGCAATTGGTTTTCTAACAAACCCAAACCAGCCCAAAATTGTTTACTATTTACATTGAACAATGAAATGTTTCTTTGGCTTTTATGTAAAACATATTTATCTTTATTTTGTAAATTTAAATTTATGGTTTAACAAGATTTAGTTTTTTTTTTTAACAAGCATTTTACCTTCTATTACTTTTATATAAATATATATATATATATATATTCTTGTTAATTTTAGGTATATAAGATAATGATAATATTTTAATTTACTTTGTTGGTATAACTTTCTTATACAACAATTTTCATTATACTTTTTTCTTTGTTATTTTAAATTTGATAACACACATAAAAGTAATTTGACTCTGTTCTGGTAATAAAATCTCTAAATTATGAAAGTAAAAACTAATTTAAACTTATTCAATTTAAAAGCTAAACAAACAAAAGCAAGAAGATATTATTCTAAACCTTTATTTGCAACCTATTCAATGTTGAAAAATATAATTATATAATTTAACAAATATATATATTATTTTTTTTAAAAACGTGTTGACTGAATTTGTTTTAGAAAACTATTAAAAACATATATACATTTAAAAGAATTAATAAATTATTGCTAATTCAGTTTCTTAATGAAGAAGAGAAAAGAAAGTATATAATCTGATGTTCAAAAAACCCTAAATCGCCTTTCTTCTCTCAAATCTGCCGCCGCCGTTGATCAAAGGTATTGCTCAAAACCCTAACTCTTGTCATAATCCATTCTACGCTCCCTTACCCTAATCCATTATACATATTTTCAAATCGTGATTTTGTGAAACCAGTTTTAAGCATTTTGATTTCTCTAACGATTGAATCCGTTTTTGATATAAATATATTTGCTTGTGATTACAGTTATGGATTCGAGTTATTCTGATTCTCGTTTTCAATCTCCATATGGTAGTTGGAATCAAACCCAGATGATTGATTCTATGGGTAATCAAATGAACAATGAACAAGGAGATGACTTACATTCACTATATGAATCACATTCACAAACTCAACAGCCTTCATTGAAAAGACCAAGACTTAGTGTTGATGATGATGATGATGATCATAACTTGTCTTTACCTCCTCCAACAATTACTAGTAATCCTTGGATGGTTCCTCCTCCTGTGAATAAAGGAACTGCCAATATATTCTATAAGACTAGAATGTGTGGTAAGTTCAGAGCTGGGGCTTGTAGGAATGGTGAGCTTTGTAATTTTGCTCATGGCATTGAGGATTTGAGACAACCACCTTCTAATTGGCAGGAAATTGTTGGACCTCCTCCTTCTGTTCAAGATAAGGAGAAGGAACGAGAAAGAGAGAGATCGTCGTCTGTGGTCTCTGTTGGGATTAGTAATAATCATAATTGGGAGGATGATCAAAAGATAATCTTGAGGATGAAGCTTTGTAGGAAGTTTTGTTATGGAGAAGAGTGTCCTTATGGTGACAGATGCAATTTTGTTCATGAGGATTTGTCAAAGTTTCGTGAGGATTCAGGGAAATTTAGAGATAGCTTAGCTATAAGTGTTGGTACTAGTTCTGTTGAGAATGGTATTGCTTCTAATCATATTGAAGTTAATAGACAAGGAGGCATCTCTGTACCTATGAACAATGGTGGTGGTGTCAAGACTGTGTACTGGAAGACAAGGTTATGCATGAAGTTTCAAATCACGGGTCATTGTCCTTTTGGTGATAAGTGTCACTTTGCTCATGGCCAAGCAGGTATGTCTTTGCTGATATAAACTGTTACAAGTCATGTGTATTGATTGATACTGTCTGTCTGTCTCTGAATTCTGTCTTTAACTGAGAGTTTTGGATTGTGATTACGAAATTGTAGAGTTGCATAACTCTGTTGGAAGGGCTGAAACGGTGGAATCTGCTAATGAAGCATTTGCAATGAAACCAACAACAAAGGTAACATCATATTCTTCTGGTGTCAACGAAGAAGGGCGGAGAAAGAAGTGTTTGTTCAAGTGGAGTGATTCAAGGAAGATTAATAGGATCTATGGAGACTGGATTGATGATTTACAAGTAGGCCAAAAGTATACAAAACCGGTACATAGCTGATTCGTTTCATACTCATATCCCTTTGTCTAAAATGATGTAATAAGCTTTGTTCTAATTCTACATTCTCTTTTGTTTGATATGATATAGAATTGTTACAAAAAATACAAATGTTTTTGGTTAGGTTCATCGCATGAAAACAAAATCATGGAATTATTCCATCAAATACGATAATTATTTCTCGAATACGGATAATATATAATAATTCAATTTAACAAATCATAATGATTCTTTATTGCCAAGAAATATTTTTAGTTCCCTTACCCTACAAAACAATTAATAAATATATCATATGAACGGCTTAAAGTGAAGATTATACACTTAATAAATCTTTGATAATTTTATAATCATAGCTTTATTCCTTTCATAGAAATCACATAAACTATATGGGGCCCTCAAATTAATATTTTTCGTAACGTCTCTTTTACTATATTCCCCACTTCGTCACTTTTACTAACTTTTTTGTATTCTTTTCAACATGACATGATGGGTAATTAAAAGAGTTGTTGTAGTAGTAGTGATGTAGTAAAAACTAAAAACTGTCGGTGGAGACTGGAGAGCACTTAGAATCCTATGGCCCTCTCAGAAAATAATCAAAAGGGGAACACAGTAATAATACTTGTCTTGTTAATGACTTAGTGGATTCTCTAACCATGATTAGTTTTCATCTTATTTTTCTCAAATAATGAAAGCAGGTAGAACAAATTTGTAGGCCTAACATTTTTCAGATATTTCGGTCAACTCTTCCATATATGGTTTAATCATAATTCCTAGATTTGTTTCTTTTTTTTTTTGGATAAAATTTCCTCAAATTATAGTTAGCAAACTATGAAACAAGACGAAAGAAAAAAAAAAATAAAACACTTAAAGAAGAGATGGCTAAAGTAAATAATTATACACGAAAGAAGATACAAGAAAGTGTCATTGTCATTAGGTAGCACTAAATGTCTTGTGGACATCATTAACGTGTTAATTAATCTGTAAATACTCTTTTAAGTTCATTTTCTAATATGGAGAAATATTTTTGATGATGAGTGATGGACCTGATGGTACGCTCCTTTAGTGATAACTTATGCAAAACAAAGTTTCTTCATAAAAAAAATTTGTACTATAATTTTAGAGTAGAAAAAAATTTAATTTAATTTAATATATATATATATATATAATTACATATTTATGAGTTGAAACGTAAACAATTAATATGACAGTCACATTGTCATTTGATTGATCTCTCTACCTTATTTAATTGTAAAGAGTCATCTCTCTTCTTCTTTCTTTCTTTCTCTACTTCTTGTTCTTTAAATTAAATACTTATTTTGTTGTTGCAGAGATCATTAAGAAACTTGTTCAAGCTGAGAACTATATAAGAGATGTAAGAATCTTTGCATGCAAATCTTTGTTATCTCCTTTGAGCATTTTTTATATATTCTCTCCTTTTGTTCTTTGATTCTCCTCTGTCAATATATTAAGTTTCATGTTTTTAATTTATACTCTCTACTCTTTTACAAGTGTGTCAGAAATAAAAAGCTATAGAATCAATGGAAACAAATCAGTTGCGATCTAAGAAGAAGTTAGAATCTGTAGCAGAATCACTCCAAAGTTCTTCAAGAAGAAGCAGAGGACAGGTCAGCAAAAATTTTACAGTTTCTTGCAGAACTTGATTGTTATTAGTTTATGTTCTGTCTATGTATTGCTTTTGAACTTCAACAGCTTAGTATATGTTTTTAAGAGTTATAAAATTGTATTTTGGTCTTTAGGTACGTACGGTTCCTCCAGTGAATGGAATTAGACCTGAGAGAGCTCGAAAAAGTCTAAACGAGAAGCTTGAAACTGTTGTCTTAAACTTTCCTAAGAAAGATCTTTGTGGGAATCTTCATGTTGAGAACAGTGTAGCAGATGAGATTTTCTTCGAAAATGAAGAAATGGGTCTTGAAATTGGTTTAAAGAATGAAGAGTCATCGCCTTTTTGTGGTGTATCGGATAAGCTTCTGCAACGAATCGAGCTTCTTGGAAGAGATCATGAGGCAAAGAGACTTGATAACAACAGTTTCAGGTCAACTGAAACTAAGAAGAGAGAATCTATAGATGATGATCTTGTTGAGATGAAGAGTAAGATTCAAACTTTAGCTGTGGAAAACTCTCAGCTTAAGAAGTCACTTGTGTCGAAAGAAGAACTCGCAGTAAGCCTACAAACACGTAAATCTCAGGTGGAATCAGAATTCAAAGTGTTGATGAGTAGATTAGATTCGATCGAGAAAGAAAACGCGTTCTTGAGATATGAGTATACTGTTGTTGAGAAGGATCTTGAGGTAAAAACAGAGGAAACAGAGTATACACGTAGGTCTATGGAGCTAACACATAAACAACAACTTAGGAATGTGAACAAGATTGTTGAGCTTGAAGCTGAATGTCAAAGGTTAAGACTTCAGTTTCGAAAGAAGTTTCCAGAGAAGTCTATATCAATGAGGAATGAAAATGAAGAAAAGAAGATGGAGATGAAAAGAAGAAGTGCGAATAAGAGTGATTTGATGATGAGAGATGAAGCTCAAAGCCGGAAACTTAAGTATGATTTGTTGATGGAACAGATTGGGAATGTTAGAGCAGAGAACAAGAATCTAATGGACATAGTTATGAGAAAAAACATAGAGATCAAAGATCTTAGACGTGGGAAGAAACCGAGTTTCGATAGTGTGATTAGCCCTTCTGGTTCCAAGGAGATGGAGTTACTAATGGATGATTTTAATGAGATGGAGAAGTTAGCCATTGTATGTAGTGAGAAAGATACAAGAACTGATGATGAAACAGAAGGATCTTTTGATTGGATTCAAGTTGTTTTAAGCGCTATAACAAAGCAAGAGAGGATATCGAAACGCAGTGTTAAAGACTTATTACAAGACATCAAGATTGCTTTAGGATGTATGGATGAAGATGATAATGCAATGAAGAAAGGTGTTGAAGATCCTCTTTGCATCACATGGAAATCTCCAAGTGCAATGACTAAAGATGAGATCAAGAGACATTTGCGTCTATCAACAGAAGCTAAGGTGAAGAAGATTGAATGTGATGAGAGGCAAGAGTTGAAAGATAAGGTTAAGGAATCAGAGGAAAAGATTATAAACTTAGAAGCTGAGATCAAATCGTTGCAAGAGAGTAAGGAAACTGTAGAGGCAGAGATTGAAACAGAGAAACTGATGAAGGAAGATCTTGATATGAAGCTAAACATAACCAAAGATAAGCTCAATCAGACGCAGGAGAAGTTGTCTTCTCTTGAAGTAGAACTTGATTACATAAAGGGTTGTTGTGAAGAACTTGAAGGGACTTGTAGTAAGCTTCAGCTTCAGTTAGAAAGGTAACAAAACCATAATAACATCTTTAGCTTCAACATTTCTTCGTTTTGTTACAAAAACTCATCACTTTTGTATAATTATTTGCAGTGTTGAAACGCAGAAACCGAAACAGAGAAACAAAAACGTAAGTTGATAAAAATATAACATATAGTGTTTGATGGTGATGATGATGATTATGGATTTCTTTCTTTGCAGGGATGTGATGTAGCAACAGCTTCAGTGAAGTTATCAGAGTGTCAAGAAACGATTACCAATTTAAGGAAGCAACTGAGATCTTTATCTACAACGGAATCAAACAGCACCATGAAGCTTCTACAGAAACAATCTTCTCTCCGGGAAAATATAGAAGATGATGATGATAACAACAGAGTTACACATGCAGATGATGATGATGATAGTAAGCGTTACAATGCTTTGATTGTTTACAAACCAGTGAAGGCAAAAAATGAGAAGGTGGAGATGGTTTCACGAAAGAAACAAGGATTAGGGCTCTTGAAGAAGCTATTGTTCAGAAGGAAAAGAGTGAGTAACAAGAAATGTCTTGCCTTGACCATGTGATGAAAAAATAACTTAACCTAAAAGGGTTTTTGTTTGTGTAATAATTGTGTGTATTGGGTGAATAGTGAACTCCTTGTGAGTATGTTTGTGTCTCTGAGATCTGTGATGAGTTTTACTCTTTTATGATTAAGTTCCTTGATCTAATAAATGTGAATGTGTGTAATCTACTTAAACCTGAAAACCAAACTGAGAATGTAAAGCCACAGCCCAGTTATAAGCCCAGTTTGAGTAGTGTAATGAAACAATCAATGTATGTTTTTGTCCAAACTGCATTGAATCTTTTGTGAGTTTGACAATGTAGACGAACCAATGATTTTCAATCATAAAGTATTTTGGGTCCGCTAAATAAAATGTAATCGAAATGTTAGCAAATGCTATAATGAAAGCTTTCAACAAAAAGAAAATACTTAAAAAAGGTAAAAAAGAAGATAAATTAACAAGAGCCTCTACACAAAGTAGAAAATACTATAATAAAATTTTATATAATAAATTATTTTAATATATAGTATATATTTTCAGTTAATGTATTGCAAAAAGATGACTAACCTTTAGACTTTAGTTTAAAGGCTTTAAGCCTTTAACCATATCTTCTATTTCTTTTTTAAACAACTTTTCCCAACTCAAAAGGCCAATCAATAACCAGAGAAATTAGTTACATTCATATAATATTAAAAATCAATATATATATATATACAAAAACCTAATTTATGGTCATCAAAGCTTCTGTATTTTTATATTTTTTCTTCGCATTTTCCATTAAATATACACAAAAATGACCACTTTTTTCCTTTCTTCTAATTAAAAACATTAAAAATTAATTAATTAGTTTGAAACAATTAACAAAAAAAGGAATAATTAAAATGGAACAACTTGGCTGCAGCCGAAGTCATCGGAGTTAGCGAAGGAGTAGTCAGGCCATGAGTCTCTCAGAAGCTTTAGTAACTTCTGTGCCTTCTTCTTCGCTCTCTCCGTACACTCACTCTGCACCATTAACAACAACTGAACCACCACTCCCGCCGCCACTGCCTCTTCCTTCCACCGTTCTTCCGCCGTACATAGCGCTAACAGCGCACCAGCCGCATACTCCGTAGCGCGATCCGACACTCTTAAAATCATTTTCACTAAAAGCGGCACCGTTAAAGCGTGCTCTCCAAACGCCGCGCATCCCTCCGGCGATCGGCAGAGAAGCTCAACCGTCGCTAAGGCACGCTCCGTGTCACATCTGTCAAAATCCACCGCTAATCTATCGATTATAATCTCCGGCGCACCGGCTGATACAGCGATGTGACGCGTAGATTTTACAAGACAGAGCGCGAAAAGAGCTTTGATTCCGATTTTGAGAGCTCGCCGTGGATATGAAGAAACTGGATTATGTAGAAGATGGAGAACTCCTTGGAAAACAGATTCAGAATTCGAAAACATTTCTTTAATATCCTCCGATCTCGATCCCGTCAACACAATCTCGATCAACGCGGCGGCGTTAACACGTGTTTCAACCGAGGAATCGAATAACAACCGGGTTATAAACTCGACCCGACCCGGAGTTAAAACAAACTGATCCGGTTCCGTTATAGGCAACATAACCAGAAGAGCTAAGGATTCAGAAACCAACTCCAACGATTCAACAACATAATCAGAAAACAAAATCCTAATCAAAACCTCTACAGCGTTATGAGCTGCGATCAAAACGCGATTCTTCTCAGAATCACGAGCAAATCCACGTAAACGGCGGAGAGCAGAGGCGCGTGAACGAACAGAAACATGAGTTCCAGATGTAGCTGAAGCTTGACTAAGGAGAGCTCGAACTGAAGTTGGATCAGCAGGCTGTTTAGGAGTAGGGATACGTTCAACGCCATTAGAGCGGTTAGCGACGCACCATTCTTGAATGAGACGGCGGAGAGTGTGGTTTGGAATAAGTGTGAAGTCAGATAAAGGAGCGCGTGTGACTGGACAGGTTGTGTTGCCGATGGAGACCCATGACTCTATGCTGGCTCGGTCGTAGGTTTGACCGGTGCAGACGGTGACTGGATCACGCATCAGTTCTAATGAGATTGGACATCTGAAATGGTATGGTATCTGGATAGAAAGATCCAACGGCTCTAAATTTCCCGGCATAACTACGATCAAGATTCAAGAAAACTCAGAGAGACAAAGTAGAAGAAGAAGAAAGAAGAAGAATAAGATCGTTCGTTGTGAGAGTATCGAGTATGAGGAACCAAGGACCTTATCTACCAACTGAGTTGAGCCCACACGTGTCATTTATAACTTCGTTACCTGCTATAATTTTTAATTAAATAAATACGTAAAAATTCTAATGTTAATTTTTTAATTTATATTTTGAATATAACATCATTAGATGCCTTAATTTTAGAAGTGAAGCTTACGATTTATATGAATGATATATATGAATTATATCTCATTATTATCATACGAGTCTATGTTATGCTCTTTTATACGTTCAAAACGTTATATTCACATTTAAGAAATAAAGTTATGTTGATTCATATAAAAGATCTAATGCTTAATTGTCGTAAATACTTATGTCTTAATATATTAGTCGTAAATACTTATGTCTTAATATATATGTCGTAAATACTTATGTCTTAACGAATCAGTGTTCAATATATCTAGAAACAATAATTATGAATAATAATGACATTCAAACAATCGCAAGCTTCAAGTTACAATCGCTTTTAATCACTACCCACAACCACCAAAACATTGATATAAAAAAAAAAAACAGATCTAGATTATTGTGTCGTAGATTTTGTTTCTATAAATAATAGAATATGGTCAAACTAAATCAGTGAATTGCGAAAGACTAGGATTGAAGTTGGGACCCACAAGACAAGTTCCACTTACTTGTGTTATTAACATCAAAGCTGCCCGTGATAATCACTCATCATAATAATAATACAACCAAATCTAAAAGCCTTGACTGTTTTTTTCTTTTACGGCAAAAACTTTGACTCATTTTTATTCACTTATTTTTTGCACACATCTTTCAATGCTTTCATTTTCTATCCCTTTTATTTTACACTTAGTTTATATTTCCTTTACCATGTTTAAAATAAAAAAAAGTTTGGATTCTTTGGCAGTTTAAATAAAAATTGGCAAGGATAAAAACATAGTAAATAGAACTCAATTTTTAAAAGCTAAACATAATTTCATAGCTAGTCTATAGTCTCCAATTAAATGACTACAAAACTAGTTAATAACTTATAGCTTGTTTACATTTGATCAATAAGTCAATGACTATATATTTTAGTAGTCAAAACTCTAAACAATAGATATGTTTTTATATAGCGCTTGAAAATTTAGACTTGACTCAATTATCTCGTTTTAAGAAATTAATATAACACATTCAAAGTAGTGAAATTTAAGATAAGTTTATGTGTTGGCCTTAAGTAGGATCTAAATTTCAACGAAAACAACTTTTTGTAGACTTTTGACAAAGTTGTCGTCGACAAAAATTACTGCTAACATAAACACATTTGAAAACAAATATTTCATACCAATATATATATATTGGTTTTTTTTTTTCTTTTTTTTTAATGGAGGATTCTGTTATTTATATACTATCAAACAATGACAAATATTCCAAGACAAATATATCAAAATCAAAATTAATTCTGGAGGTGGACTTGGACCTTGTTATTTTTGATTCTTATTCTAATTTTTTTTAATTAACTTTTGTATATGAAGACGCTAAAGTGATGTACAACAAAAGGGCAAGGGCAGAATCTGTCTGTCAATTGTATTGTCTTAATGGGAACAACTAAGAAGGTTTTTTTATACGTATTTTTGTTTATGTTTCTGATCTTTTGTCTAATGTATTTGTCTAATCCTCTTTCGGTGAATTAACTAATATCTGAAAAGAATAAAACACAAAAATTGAAAAGTTTAAAAATACTACAAATGTGTTTTTTGTTAAGATAGATAATTGTAACATTTGAAGTTGTGAAAATAGTACGTTGTCACAGTTAAAATATTTAAGATATAGTTTCAATTTTTATATAAGATATTAATAGCATTTATACTTATTTAGTATTTAATGATTAATATTTGTATTCTGCAGTGATTTATTCGGTTACTCAAACTGTTTTAAATAATCATAAATTATCTAGCATAAATATTTAAATTTGTAATTTTAATCTACAAATTTTATAAAATTAAACGAGAAATTTATTTAAAAATGTGACATGGACAGAATTAAGACGTGTTGGTATGTTATTTGATACCAAAACTCATGAAATTATTAATCCATAATTCCTCAAAAAAAGCAGATATGACCAAAATCATTGTCATCGTCGTGCATGTGGCAATGGAAAGAGATAGAGAGTCAAAGGTCAAAGAATGAAGAGATGAGTGTTTCAAAGCTGGTCCAGTTTCGTCCTCTCCTACCTAGGTTTTGTTTTCTTCCACACCTTTCTTCTCGAAGGCTAAACCAAACTAGATTTTTTACACGACCGGTTAGATTTCTAAACAACAAAGTTATTATTAATTAAATATTTTTGGTTAACTCATTGTGAATCGCGATGTTTCCACAATTAAATATATGATATTATAATTCTGTCTTCTACCCCTTAAAAACCATTGCAAACTAACTTAATCACAATGAACTGTGAAGGTGAAGTGAGTTAGACTAGACGGGTCACGCGTGTGTAGGGAACAGTGAAGACCCAACTGTCTCCGGTCAACCCTTCATTGTCGTTGTTGCACGTGCTTTTCTCTTCTTACACACGTGCTTCCCAGCTCATTCTCTCTCTGTCTATATGTTTTTTTGTAAGCTAAATAATGTTCGAGAGACATTAAAAGCAATATATTCTCCATTACAAAATTGATTTGATTCCCAAATTCCTAACAGTTACTGCCACTATCGGATAAGTTCAGAGGTTCTTTTGTTTCGAAGTGGAGAGGTTTACAACTTTATATTTTATTCTCTTTATATATATGTATATATTAGACAGACATAAACAAAGTGATGCATGCATGATAAACTTGTACCTTGTATAATCTATCACACAACATATTTACTAAATATCACGTGAAACAATTAATGGTTGAATCAATTATTTTCGATACACTATTTACATGTGGTTTAAATCATACATAAACATCAAGAACATGTCTTGGGACGTCCAAGGCAAACAAGGTACTAAATTGATAAAAAAGAACTATTATGTTGTTCTGCGATCTTTATGCTAGCGATAGTTTTATTTTAGGTCAAACAAGAGATAGTTAGAACTTAGAATCAAAGGATGTATCTGAAAGAACTATTGGCCCAATATAGAGGTGGCCTAGTTATAGTCTATTATAATCTAACGTATGTGAAGTAAGTGGGTCAGAAATGTATACTTTTCCATTGGGCTCAAAGAATATAAGATAAGACTTTAAAACCCATTTAAGAAAAAAAAGACTTTAAAACCCCTCTCTCTCTCTCAAAATCATATTTTAGTTTTTAATTAACACTATTTCATATTCAATGATTATACCTTTTTTTTTTCCTTCATCCGACTAGTAGATAAAGACAAGTCATAGTTTATCTTAATTATATTTAATAATAATAATCAATTAATTATATACGTTAGTTAAAATATATTTGTTGCACGTTGTCCGGCCATTTATCACGTTGTGTCGCTGTCTATCGTGTTATTTAATTACACAACATCTATTTCAAAATACAGTTTTAAAGTTTTTTTTGTTTTTTTGTTTTTTTAGTAGTAAAAAATTATTATTATCTTTGTTATTTTAATACTATAACTAATAAAACTATATAATATATTAACTGAAAAAAATAAAAACAAAATTTAATATTTTCTCAATAAGTAATCAAAAACAAAAATACATATATCTAGAAAAAGAGGAAATATAATTATCTATTCTTTATCTACAACATCATAAAAGAATTGCTCAAATTTATTAAGAGTTATATTTTCTCGGAGAAATATATCATTATTAGAAATATCATCATATATCTAATTAAACAAAAGAAATAATAACATAGCCAAAACCAATGGTTTTTGCTTGACTTCCCTAAAACTTAAAATATTCTTATTATATACAATGACGCTTGCTTGACACTTAATATATAAACTTTGGAAGAACTTTCAAATATTATAATTTAACCACAAATTATTGAGCTACCACTGTTTAGAAGATGTAGATATACATATATACCTCTTCACAATAATATAATTAATATAGACTTCACCACTATATAATTAGTTTTTACTTAATTTATTAAATCATTATGTGTTTGAACTAAAATAGGATAATATTGTGACACCAGCCTCGTTAATTAAGAATTAAAGATCCCACAACAAGGATTACATAATAAGAATATAAAGTCATAGGGACGACTAGTTCCTCGTTTCACTCTTTTCATTGAAATGATCACACTAGCTAAGAGTTTTAAAGATGCAAGCAACATACAAAAATGAAAAATCGAATATTTCATTAGTTATTGTTGCATATAATAGTAATAACGTGTACCTTCACGTTATCAAATAATATAATGTTTTACAATATAGAACACATTAAAGTACCTACTAGGAAACACATGGGTTCATAGTACCTACTAGGAAAAGTAAGAAGTCGTCACGAAACTACTTCGTAAAAAGGTTATAATTAGGTTTTCCAAACTAAGAACGAGGCAGTAATAAAATATAAAATATTATAATATAATGTATAAGAGGATCTTATCATTGTTACTATATCATCCATTACAAACTTTCATATATAAATAATACAAAACATATTATGCTACAAAATTTGATACAAAATCTATCAAAATAAAGTTTATATTATGACAATTTTCAATTTGAAACTATAAAGTCAAAATTTAAAAGAAATATCATTTATACATAGATAAAGACAAATAATGTAACTATCTCTATCCCATGTGATAGAAGTTTTTTTTTTTGTTCTTCAGTTTTTTTTACAAATAAAATAAAAATAAAAGACACGTCAGAGCCAATACGAAGAACACATCTGATCTGATCTCAATCGATCTCCACTTCGTCCCCTCGACGACAAAACTTTCATATAACTCTATAAATACTTTAGACGCAACAGTTTCAGAAACCTCATTCAAACAAAAAACACAATATGACTACTTTAATCAGATTTATAACCCTAGCTCTCGTGATCTTCTCAGTGTTACTACTTTCCTCATCTCTCGGCGGCGTCACAGCGACGCAAAACAAGGCTGAAGTACGTCGGATGTACGAGCGGTGGCTAGTGGAGAATCAAAAAAACTATAATGGTCTAGGTGAGAAAGAGAGACGTTTTGAGATCTTCAAAGACAACTTGAAGTTCATTGAAGAGCACAACTCTATTCCTAATCAGACTTATGAAGTTGGGTTGACTCCGTTCGCTGATCTAACGAACGATGAGTTTAGAGCGATTTACTTGAAGAGGAAGATGGAGAGAACAAGAGATTTGGTGAAGGGAGAGAGATATTTGTATAAGGTTGGAGATACTTTGCCTGATGAAATCGATTGGAGAGCAAAAGGAGCGGTTAATCCAGTCAAAAATCAAGGAAGCTGTGGTATGACTTTTTTTTCGAATTGCGTTTGCGTTTTGAATCGCTGTTTTTAGCGTTTGTGGTTTAGAGTTGACATATGATTTACAGGAAGTTGTTGGGCGTTTTCGGCGATTGGAGCGGTTGAAGGGATAAACCAGATTAAGACAGGACAATTGATATCTTTGTCGGAGCAAGAACTTGTTGATTGTGACACGAGTTATAATGGTGGTTGTAGTGGAGGTCTTATGGATTATGCTTTTCAGTTTATTATTAAAAACGGTGGTATTGATACAGAGGAAGATTATCCTTATATAGCAACTGATGTTAACTTATGTAATACAGAGAAGGTATAAAACCTCAGTAGCTGATCATAACTATTATGGTTTCATGTCGTATATTTAACTATTATTATGTTTTTTTCCTTCATCTCCTGCAGAAGAATACTCGTGTTGTTACAATTGATGGTTATGAAGATGTTCCTGAAAATGATGAGAAGTCTTTGAAGAAAGCTCTTGCTCATCAACCAATTAGTGTTGCCATTGAAGCTGGTGGCCGAGAATTCCAGCTTTACAAATCTGTAATAACAATGAACCCTTTTCATCCAAGATTGGTCAATTCATTAAAAGTGATATCTTTTTTGTACAGGGTGTGTTTACAGGAACATGTGGAACAGCTTTGGATCATGGTGTGGTAGCTGTAGGTTACGGATCATCAGGTGGTCAAGACTATTGGATTATCCGTAACTCATGGGGATCAAACTGGGGTGAAAGCGGATACGTTAAGCTTCAACGTAACATCGCCGACTCATCCGGGAAATGTGGTGTGGCAATGATGGCTTCTTACCCTACTAAATCATCTGGCACAAACCCACCAAAACCACCACCAGCTTCACCAGTTGTTTGTGACAAGTCTTACACTTGTCCACATAAGTCAACTTGTTGTTGTCTTTATGAGTACAAACGTAAATGCTATAGCTGGGGATGTTGTCCTCTAGAGTCAGCTACTTGTTGTGACGATGGTTCTAGCTGTTGCCCTAGCTCATACCCTGTTTGTGATTTGAAGGCTAATACTTGTAGAATGGTTAGTTTTCTTGTTACTCTCTTACGGCTTAAAGACTTTGCTTTTGTGTTGTTTCTTTGACTGAGTTTGTTTGTGAAATATGTTTGTGATGGACAGAAGGGAAACAGTCCTTTAAGCGTAAAAGCATTGACACGAGGACCAGCGATTGCGACCACGAAGGCTACTAACGTGCTTGTAAGCAGCGCTTGAGGAGAAGAAGCGATTTGTTTTTAATGATATGTTATTTGTCTATAGACACTTCAAGTTGGGATCATAGTTTGGTTTTACTCTTGTCAATTGTAATCTGGTGTTTGCCCTCATAGCATTGTTATATGCCTTGAATAATAAAGTCTGACCCATTTGAAGTTTGAACGGCTCTTTTGATAACCTTAACAAGCCTTATTAAGTAACAGAGTATCATTAAGTTTCTAAAACATAGCGTGTTAAAATTTGGTAGAGGATCTTCACAAAGTATCTGCCACAAGATTTGGTAGAGGAGATACTGTGTCGTGTTCCAGCCACATCTCTTCAGAAATCAGAAGTTACGATCTACATGCAAACGATGGAACCATTTAGTCAAAGATGATAGAAGATTCGAAAGAAAGCCTCAAAGCCGTTTCTAGCTCTCAGGTTGACCACTCACTACAGGTTTTGTCCTATCAACGTCAATAGAGGTAAAAAAGTGAGTGTAGCGTATATATATATAAGTTTTTCTTTGCCATTTCAGTTGCCTTGTCAAATTGAGTTCACTTTGTATAATTGCTTGATCATTCAGACAAACTTAAGTACACTATTTATTTACGTTACTACTAATCTGATCTTTGTTCCGTTGACATATTTTCTCTCTTTTTTTAGGCCAAAAATATTAATGGGGATATATAAAGTTTTTAAAATATTAAAATAAAATTGGAGATCTAAAGATCCAACGGTAGTGATTAAATGTTGATTGAAACTTCCACGTGACTTGATCATCGATACTGTATTTTTCCCCAATCAATCTATCTCTCTCGAAAATCTAAAATCTAAAATCTAAAATCCTCTCGAGATCCCTAAGCTCCTTCACCTCGCTCGCGTCGAATCATATATCTTCGTTTTGATTTACATCAACGATCTGTGAGGTTTATCCTATCCTCTTTGCTTTGAATTTTTTTATTGAATTTGGTCATGATTCTCTGATTCTTTTTTTCTGATCTGATTTCGTGATTTGATTTTTCTTTGTGGGTTCTCTGGGTCCGATAGGTTCATATTGTCATCTTCCATTAATTGTTTATTTTAATCACGTTTTATATTTCCTGATTCAGAACAAGACAAATGATTTTTTTAGGATGCAAATTGTAACTCGGAAATGATGATTTAGGGCAAAAGATTTGATTTTAGCTTGGATTTTGATGTTAAAATCTTTGTGATTCTGAATCTGTAGATTAGAAATATAAATAATCTCACTCAAATTCTGTTTTTGATGAATTGTGATGCTTTCAGAAAAGGAGATTTGCAACTTTGATAAATCCACATTTTGGATTCTACATTAAGTGTTTATTTTGAGAGCTTCATTCATAGAGACAATGTCATCGGATTCACCGAATAAGCCTGCTGCGGAAACGATACCAGATGGTCAACCTCCTCCACCTCTTCCTGCTTCTGTAGAAGCTGGAAGTGGCGATAATTCACCTAAAGATGTAGCATCAAAACTATCTGCTTCTGGGATATCAACATGGGCCAAAAGTTTGAAAGTTCCTCAGCCATTTGCTTCTACACAAAACGACTCTGATGTTGAAAATACTGAAAAGTCCGCCTTTGCGAAATTTACAAGTGGGTTAGGACTTCGTTTGTCTCCTAAATCTCCTCAGTCAGATGAGACCACAGAAGGAACTTCAACTGCTGTACAATCTAGTTTTATTGGGACCATTACTAAAGGTTTGGTTGATACATCAAAGAATGCTGTCAAGGCAGTACAGATCAAGGCTAGGCATGCTGTATCTCAGAACAAAAGAAGATACCAGGTGCAGTTTACTTATACAATCTAAGTTAAAAAATTTTGTCATCTGTTTTGCTACTCAGTTGCTTCCATGTTCGCTTGCTTCTTTATCTGATAAATAAATTATTTGTTACCTTTTTGATCAACTTGGTGATCCAGGAAGGAGGATTTGATTTGGATCTGACTTACATAACAGAGAACATTATTGCAATGGGGTTTCCTGCTGGTGATATGAGTTCTGGCTTTTTTGGATATGTCGAGGTCAGTCAATAAGTATGCTTGATGTCATCCTGGATTTTCTTAAGTTAAACTGACTATTATTCTTTCAAAACATCACTGTAGGGTTTCTACCGTAACCAAATGGAAGAAGTCATTAACTTTCTTGAAACTCAACACAAGGTAATAATAATTTGTTAGCTAAACAAATTAATCTCTTATTTTGGCCGTCTGATGCAATTTCTGCTATTTTGGTCTACCTGATTCTCTCTTTGTATCAATTGGAACTAACTTCTTTACTTAAAAGACTGGTTCACCTTATGTTAATGTGTCTAATTAATTATTTTTAAACATGGTACAACATCATCTTGCCATCTTACTTTTGGAGATTAACTTATATATGATGCATTTTGCAGTTATTTACTGCATTTATGTTTTAGGCTCTGCTCTTCTCTTATGGTATTCTTATAGTTGCTTTCTTTTTGTAGGGGAAATACAAGGTTTACAATCTCTGCTCAGAGAGGTTGTATGATGTATCATTATTTGAAGGGAAGGTATACTATCATCTATTCTTTTTTCTTCCTCTTCTCCTTGCATTTGGCCAACACGGGACTTCCTTAAGAAAAAATGCCTTCATCTCTTTTTTTTTTTTGTCTCCAGGTGGCCAGTTTCCCATTTGATGATCATAATTGCCCGCCAATCCATTTGATTACTTCATTTTGCCAAAGCGCATATTCGTGGTTGAAGGAGGACATAGAGAATGTAGTGGTTGTTCATTGTAAAGCTGGAATGGCAAGGACTGGGCTGATGATATGTAGTCTTCTGTTGTATCTGAAGGTAAAGAATATCACAATAACTTTGTTAAGAAGTTCTCCATAACTTTTTTTAAAACCAATCCATCACATGGAACCCATCATGTTTCCTCTTTTTTAGTTCTTTCCGACTGCCGAAGAGTGCATGGACTTCTACAACCAGAAACGATGTGTAGATGGAAAAGGGCTTGTGCTACCTAGCCAAATTGTAAGTCTAGTTTTGTAATTTATATAACTAATCAGCTCATTCTTTACTCTTTTGCTAACTACTGAGTGTGTATAATCATTGTAGAGATATGTGAAATACTTTGAACGAATTTTAACCTACTTTAATGGGGAAAACCAACCTGGCCGTAGGTAAGCTTCTTATTTATATACCTTGATATAATAGAGAGTTGTGTCTTGACATCAAATTCCTTTTATTTAGGTGTATGCTTAGGGGCTTCCGGCTCCATAGATGTCCCTATTGGATCAGGCCATCCATCACTATTTCAGATCACAATGGTGAGTTGGTCGATCGATTGCTTCATGACAACATATAAAGCCATTAGCATGGTTAGCTGACATCTTCTTGTAAATCATATGCAGGTGTTCTCTTTACCACCAAAAAGCATACTCGGACCAAGGATCTCTCGGTAAGCCACTGTTATTACTTTATTTCTATCAAGTTTACTGGTAATGCCTTTGTGAATTCGCTATGTATGATTTAGTGGAACTTTCATGCTTTTGCAGCCTGAAGACTTTTGGTTCAGTGCCCCAAAGAAAGGGGTTATGGTCTTTGCCCTACCTGGAGAGCCTGGTCTAACAGAATTGGCTGGGGACTTCAAAATTCATTTTCATGACCGCCAAGGAGATTTTTACTGGTTAGGAAGCTAGTACCTCGTTATTTAATCCATTCATGCCTTTTATTTTCTTCTCTACTTCTCTCACGTTTCTTTTCTGTATGTTTCTCCTCAGCTGGTTAAACACAACAATGATGGAAAACAGAGTGATACTAAAAACCAGTGAGCTTGACGGGTTTGACAAGGTAATAACTGTATTCGCGAGGTTGGGATCTTTCTCCATCAATCCTTTGGTTTGAAGTGATATATATCTTTGTGTTTGGTCTTTGTTCCAATACAGAGGAAGCTACCTTCACCTGGATTTATGGTCGAAGTTGTTCTTGCTGATATAAACGCTACAATCCCTACAAGCACTAGTTCTGAAACAGCTTCCAAGATACCCGAAGAAACTTCAGCACCTAAGGCTTCCCTTGTAGATGGCTCCGCATCGGTTCCAGGACCCAATAAAGAAACAGAGAACGCTGATAAAGACGACGTGTTCTCTGATAACGAAGAAGACTCAACTGGCAGGACGAAAACCACATCATCGGCTTCTTCTAAAACATCAGAAGCCAAACAGAGCTCAGATGAAACCTCTGGTCTGACTCATGCGACTGAGAAAGTGTCTATTTCTGGAAACAAGGGATCATCACAGCCGGTGCAAGGAGGAACAGTTAGCAAGGTTGAAGCCACAGAGAAACCTGCTGGAGCTGGGGTAAATGCTTCTTCAAGCTCAGAGAGTGAGTTCAAGGTTATGGCAGCTGATGCATCTGTGTTCTCATTTGGAGATGAAGATGACTATGAAAGCGATTGAAGAATGATGATACAAAAAGGAAAATGTGTACATAAAAAACAGGGGATGTTAAAATCAGAATCAGATGATGAAATCAATTCATTGTGTTTGTGATGTTGAATTCTAAGTTCTTTTAGCTGTTCCGTATGCATTTTTTTATTTTGGTAATACTGCACAAAGTTATACATTGGTTGCTAGTGTCTTTGTATTTTGACTTTTATCATTTGGAATCATAATACAATTCATAGATATCAATACATGTTTCCTTTCTCGATGATATTATTGTGATTGAAATAAAACTGTATTACACATTTTATTAGTTTATAATATTATAGTTATCAAATTTTATAATGGTAGTACGTAATAAATTTAGGAGCGTCTATCTCTTGCATACCACTCCCTTGCCACCTACGCCGCTGGCACAACTCATCTCAGGGAGCCCCATTTTGTTCCGGCCAGTGTTGCTGTCTCTGTTACCGGTGAACCTTGCGGCTGAACAGTCAGGTGCAAAAAGTCCGGAAGTCTGAAATTCTCTGTCACCACCCATCACAGGCATATGGACTCCGATCTTAACTCGGCTAATGTAGTTAGACCTATATGTTTGTCCTAAAACACCATCCACATTGTCGCTAAGGTCTTGGAACTTGAAGCCTAAGTCGAGGTGAGCTAGACAGTCATCTTCCTTCACGTCGTAGCCATGGATTCTTGAATCTTCCATCGTTATTGGCACCACTCTTGCTGTGATCTTAAGCAAGCCCTCTACTTCAACCTAAATAAAATGTATATAAAATACCAAGTTAGTAACCGTGTGGTTAAAGTAAATGTTTTATTAGGGCATTATACCTCGAGGTTGTTAGTGTCAGCGTTGACTCGTTTAACCGAGACCTGAGGGTATACTCCAGGGGAAGAAGTCCACGTGGCACCATCTAGCTGAGGGAGTGAGATAACATCTCCGTCTAAAGAAACGGCGGTTCTGTCAATGGAATCATCCCACGTGGCAGTCTTGAGGGCTCCGACGTAGAAACGGTGAGTGCCGAAGAGGATAGCAATGGACTGGACCCATGTGAAGTCACGTGACATACCAGACCTGTGTTTACCGATAAAATGTGCGTTGATGTGAAGGTTAGGATCGGAGAGAAGACAGAAGTTGGAGTCTTTCTTGCCGTGGAAGTAGAAGGTGAGACCATCTCCTCCGATGAAACGTGGGTCTTGGCAAACAGATCCTGGCTTGTCGCAATCTGCATCACAACGTATCATGATATAACATATATGTTTTAAGTAATAGACAAATAGGGAGTTTAAGGAAGAGATGGATGGATGAAGAGGACATACTGCAAATAGGCTTGCAAGTGACGCAGTCAACTTCACAAGAATGGGGACAAGTGGCAGGGCAAGTGTATTCAACTCC
>KE158910.1:78277-111305 GCA_000411055.1 Leavenworthia alabamica | reverse complement strand
GCACGGCCGGTGTAGGAGTCGGAGGTGGTGGTGAAACTGGAGCAGGAGGGGTGTATCCACCATCATCTTCAGGAGAAGGAGGGCCACAAATGGGTTTGCAAGAGGCACATTCGACATGGCAAGAGTCAGGGCAGAACTTGGGACAGACATGTTCTAAGTTGTAGCAATGTTTGTACTTCTTGATCTTACATGTTGAGTGGCTTGGGTTTTTGGCTATGCCTGGTGGTGTTTTAGCCATTACTAGTACGAGTGATGCTAGTAATATGCATCCCAATATTTGGAGTCTGTTTTGTTTGGCTATATCCATTGCCAAACCTAACAAAGAAGATAAAAAGGTATTTCTCTTTTTTTTTCAGTTGCTGTGTCCTTTAGAATTTGATGTATTGAGTGATGGATGATGTGATTCAAGTGCTCTTGATATGGTTTATATAGACATATACATGATGGAATTTTTAAATATCAAGTTGGGGACTTGAATATTTTAAACAAGGGTTCCTATGTCTACGGAGCTTACCTTTATATGACACCTACGTAATTTATTAAATATTAACATTTAATCATTTATATAAGATTCCTAAATTAGTTAGCGAGTAAAACCCTCGTTTCATACAAGTAAAATTATTTTTAATCGTTTATTTTTGTGATTACTTATGTAGTAATTGATGTGTGTTCTATCAACATTTGTTCACAATTTTGAATTAATGTATGAATCAAATATCAATTGATTTTTAAATGGGAAAAAAAAAACCCATTACCTTAGTGGATAACTTGATATGTAAACAACATTAGCGTGAAGTCAACCCATATCAAATTAAGCAATCACTAGTGAAGCAAAATTGTTACAACGAGTTTTCGATTCCACTTTATGCAATTCTAAGTAATACATTAATGTGTGTATATATATATATACACGATATATTTAATTAAAGATCACATTAGAGAGGAATCTTTTGACCTAGTTTGAGGGGTTCACATGATGAAGACAACAACACCTTTCCAGCTATGTTTTCATTTCGAAGAAAACAAAATACGTTCATTTTATATTATCCACCTTAAGCGTTAACGTTCTTACAATTCATTAACATGCATGTTTTAGACTAGCTAGGTCTAAGTCTATTGTTTAATTTTATGTGTTCTGTTATTGTAAACTACTCTGTATTTGTTTATAATTTATTGCTTTTACTTGGAACTATGCACAAATTAATTAACCAAATAATTTATTATCCGTCTAATAAACCATCGGTTCGGTTCTATCTTCCCCAAGTTCCAAAAACCCTTAAACCCTGATTTGAATTTTGAAACCCCTAAACATGGCAAAATGGAAGATAGCGACTGCGACGCTCCGACGACATCTCCAATCATCACCATCAGCTACAATTTCTACCTTCAAGGCTCCAGTCATTTCCTTATATGTTACTAATCAGTCTCGTAGCTACATCTCTGATGATCCGAGAGGGAAATGGTTAACTTTACCTCCTTTTTCTCCCACCGTTGATGGCGCCGTAATTGGAAAGGAACTAATTTCCGACGGAGACTCAATCAAAGGTTCAACAACGACGGCTCTTAGGTGGATTCTTCGTTGTCGTCCAGATTTACCAAGAACTCTCGTTCAGAAACTATTTCGTTTAAGACAGGTTCAAATCATTAGAAATTGAATCGAAGCTTAATTATTACAAGATAAAATATACTGTTATTAGTTTTTTAGAGAACGTTAATTGATTTTCAGGTTAGAAGAGAAATGTCTGTGAGTTGTGATGATGAACTACAAAGAAGCCAACTTAAAAGAGTAAACTTTATCTTGTCTTCATCTATTTTTGATTGGAAAATAAATGTTTTTAAAAGCCTGATTTTATCTGATTTATCTTAATTCTGATTTCTGATACTTGAAGGTGGCAGCTAAGGAATCATTGAATGTAGGAGACAGAATCTACCTTCCTTTGTCAGTAGATAATCATACGCCACCTCCGCCTGTGAAAAAAGAAAGCTTTCACTGTAGTGAAGAAGAACGCAAATTCGTTTGTAGTTTGGTGTTGTACAAGGTTTTGTAATTGTGTTGTTTTTTTAATCCAATGTTTAATAGATAGATATATTGATAGATCTAAACTGTGGGTTAATGTGCCAGGATTCATCCATTATTGTTTTGAATAAGCCTCATGGTATGGCTGTTCAAGTAAGATAATATAAACTTTATGCATTCTGTTGATTAATATATCATGTTATTGGAGATTTTGGATTATAATAGACTATTTCTCTTAAACAGGGTGGGACTGGGATCAAAACTAGTATCGATGAACTCGCTTCCACTTGCTTGTTATTTGATAAGTCAGAATCTCCCCGCCTGGTTAGTCAAGAATAATATTGATAAACATAGTCCTGTTGACTGATGCAAGTATGGTGTATGTATTAGGTACACAGACTTGATAGAGACTGCAGTGGACTTTTGGTGTTGGCAAGATCACAGACGGCTGCAACAGTTCTTCATTCCATATTCCGTGAGAAAACATGTGGTGCATCTGCATATGTAATTCCTCTGCTTTCTCTCAGAATCCTTTCCTTACTTGAAGCTTGCTTGTCATAATTCTTGAGAAATCCACATTTCTTATGTCTTAGGGTGTCAAAAAGAACATAAAAACCTTGAAAAGAAAATACTTGGCACTTGTAATTGGGTGTCCAAGACGTCAAAGGGGACAGATTTCAGCGCCACTCAGAAAGGTCAGAGTTTATACGCTGTTTTAGCTATAGGAAGCTTCACCCATCAGAGTTTTAGTCCATTTCATTTGGATGCTTTAGTTGAGTCAAATTCTAAGTGAAAACATATTTGGAATGTGTGAGTAGGTTGTTGTGGATGACGGAAAATCTGATCGTATTACAGTTAATGACAATGGAGAACTTGTTTCTACTCAGCATGCTATCACCGAATACCGAGTGATTGAATCTTCACCTCATGGTTAGTCAGACTAATGCTTTGTTACATTAAAAACTTAAAATCAAATCAAGCTGCCTTAAGTTTTTAGCACATTATTGATTTGTAGGATACACATGGCTTGAGCTTCGTCCTTTAACCGGGAGAAAACATCAGGTCTCGATAAATAATATAGTTTTTGTTTTGTTCTGTTCTGTTAACAACCTGTTTTTCAACTGTTGTTTGATTGCAACAGCTCCGTGTACACTGTGCTGAAGTTTTAGGAACACCTATACTCGGGGACTATAAATATGGTTGGCAAGCTCATAAAACCAGGGAACCTTATGTCTCTTCTGAAAACACCACAACCAAACCATCATTATCTCCTTTTGGCCTAGATCTGGAAGGTGGAGATGTATCTTCAAAACAACCATACCTTCATCTCCATTCAAAGCAAATCGATCTGCCAAACATCTCTCAGCTCTTGGAGAAAATGCAGGTTTCTTCAGATGATTCTGATCTTTCGAATATTGATAGTCTTAAATTTGATGCTCCATTGCCTACTCATATGCAACTAAGCTTTAACTTGTTGAAATCTACAGTTGAAACATGTGACAATTGTTAAAGAGTCTTTTAATGAGTTATGTTTTTTTTTCTTACAAAGCTTTTCTTCTTTGTGTCCTATTTGAACTTGAATGCTAATCTAAATCATTATATTTAAATGATTTTTTCACATATGATTGCATAATTATTGTTCTCATTAGTAACACAATTGTTGTTTGACTAAAAGTAGTTAAAGACTTTTTTTGTTGTCTTTGTTTAATTATATATTAATCTCATTGGCTACAAAAGAAATGAAATAGAGTAATAATGTTGAGTTGTTAACTACTAAATAATATGTTTTGACTTGTGGAAAACGAAAGGAATGACTCTAGTACCTAACCGATAGAGAGAGAGAGACAAAGACTTGTGTAATTTTCTAATTATTGAAAAAAAGAGAATAAATTGTGAAATATCCTGTCTAAAAGTTAAAGTAAATGACGTGGCGTTATATGATTGGCGTAGTGGATATGTTAGAAGACAAAAGAAGTAGCGTCAGTGAAGCGTGGAATCTTTACCAACCACACTTGAGTAGACTTCACCTACTCCTTTCCTTTTTTCCAACAATGCCAATATTGCAAAGGGTTTCTCCATTATTTGCTGTATTCAGAAATATGTAATAATTCAAAACTTTCGGTGTGTTGAGATAATATCGTTCGTTGTGTTCTTGTGTTGCAGGGAGAACTTATTTATCATAAAGATGTCGTACATGCAAAATTATCCGTAGAAAATCCGAATATTGTGGGAAGAGTTTGTCCATTATGGTGATGTCGTATATTCAGAACCGTATGTCGAAAAATATTTGTATCGTATAATTATCGTAAGCAGAAATTGTTTTCGAAATCATAAAAAAATCTGAGACTTTAATAAGTCAATTTTACGAAGAATATAAGTTTTATTTAGAAAAATATATCATTAACATTGGGTACTATGTATAAAACTAATGATTCTGCTTTACTTCTTTTTTTTTGTCAAGCAATTCTGCAATTCTGCTTTACTTCATTGATGAAAAACACACAACAATGGCCACCTAAATTGATGGTGGCATATCTCTATCTCATCTAGTTTATATTAATTTTGTACATTATTTATATATTACAAATCTATGCCTGTCCAAATTTTAATTAGACGGTCGATATCTCTATTTCCCTTTTTTAAAAATATGTATTCGAGGTTGGTTTAAATTTTACCAAACTTACAATTTGAGCTGATGTATTAATGTATCTTCTTGCATTTTCGATTTCTTTGGTAGTTTGATAAGTTTTTTTTGGTTATCAAATTAACTTAAACCAGGTTTGTTTGGTTAAAATAATAATACAATAACAAATAACATCGGGAAGAAAAAGATAAGAGGTTTGGTTGGTCGACCTTAATCATTATAAAAGTTATATGTCCACCAAATATTATTATATTATTCCAATTTTTATCCTCTCTTTTGGTATTGAATAAATTTTTTTATTTATATATATATAGATGCTAATAGAGTGCCTCTATCCAATAGACACATAATCTCTCAACACTGTTTCTTTATCTGCAGAGCTAATAAAGAAAACGGAGAAACCAATAAACGAAAACAATATGGGAAGTTTAGGAGGAGAAAAGAAGGCTTTAGGGTGGGCTGCTCGAGATCCTTCTGGTGTTCTTGCTCCTTATTCTTTTACTTTAAGGTTCTCTTATTCTTTCATAATAAAATTTTGTTCGTAATGTAAAATTTATTGTTTTATATTAAACATAATTTTGTTTGTTGAAAATGAATCTTAATAGGAACACAGGAGCTGATGATGTGTATATAAAGGTTATATGCTGTGGAATATGCCATACTGATATTCACCAGATTAAAAATCATCTTGGAATGTCTAATTATCCTATGGTTCCTGGGTAATTTTTTTTATTTTTCTGCTTTTATTTATATAAAATGTTAAATTCTTGTTTATGGATATTAGTTTATCTCCTGAGTCTCTGGTGAATTTCGTTTTCATATGTTAAAAATTGATTCTGAAGTTATAGATTGACTTCAATTTAGATTTTATAGGAACTAGTATAAATCTTTTTTTTTTTTTGTATTTGTAGAGTTATGTTTTGGCTTTTTTCAGACAACAAATGTCACACTCATGAGTCATGACTAGCTTTGGTAACTCTAAACTGTACATTTGAAATTTAAGTGAAGTAGTTCAAGATATGTCCAAAAACATTATTATATTTAAATAATTATGTTACGATCCAATGAAAAATTCAGTTAATGTGGGATTTGTATAGTAGCTGAAGTCTTTGATTTAATATTTCGTAAAAACTAAAAATGAAATTTGATAAATAGACACGAGGTGGTAGGTGAGGTGTTAGAAGTGGGATCAGATGTGAGCAAGTTCACCGTAGGAGATGTGGTTGGAGTTGGTGTGGTCGTTGGAAGCTGCGGAAGCTGCAAACCTTGCAGCTCAGAACTTGAGCAGTACTGTAACAAGAGAATCTGGAGTTATAACGATGTCTACACCGACGGTAAACCAACACAAGGTGGCTTTGCCGACACCATGATCGTTAATCAAAAGTAAGCATACACATCTTTCTTGTTTCACAAGAAAACACAGAACATATGTTGCTTCCTAAACAAGTAACCTTTTTTGTCTGAAAGGTTTGTGGTGAAGATTCCAGAAGGACTGGCGGTAGAACAGGCTGCGCCGTTGCTATGCGCGGGAGTAACGGTTTACAGTCCGTTGAGCCACTTTGGTCTAATGTCAAGTGGGCTTAAAGGAGGGATTCTAGGGTTAGGTGGTGTAGGTCACATGGGAGTGAAGATAGCTAAAGCAATGGGACATCATGTAACTGTAATAAGCTCATCAGACAAGAAAAAAGAAGAAGCAATGGAACATCTAGGAGCTGATGACTATGTAGTAAGCTCTGATCCAATAGAGATGCAAAGACTCGCAGATTCTCTTGACTATATCATAGATACAGTACCAGTGTTTCATCCTCTCGAGCCTTACTTAGCTTGTCTTAAACTCGATGGGAAATTGATTCTGATGGGTGTTATCAACACTCCACTTCAGTTCATGACTCCTCTCGTCATTCTTGGTTAGTCTTTCTTGTTACAACACAACTCGATAGCAAAAAGTTTCATGTTTATGATTTTGGACAGGGAGAAAAGTGATATCGGGGAGCTTTATAGGAAGCATTAAAGAGACTGAAGAAGTTTTAGCTTTTTGCAAAGAGAAAGGGCTTACGTCAACGATTGAAGTAGTGAAGATAGATGAGCTTAATACTGCATTTGAGAGGCTTCATAAGAACGATGTCCGTTATAGATTTGTTGTTGATGTTGCTGGTAGTAACTTTGTGGAGGAGGCTACAACAACTCCAAACTAAAATGGTCATATTATTTGAGAGACTCTCTTGCTTGTGAATGTTGTTTTGTTGTATCTTTTTCAAATGGTTTGGTCGGAAACGAATGCTTTGGTTGTTTTACTTTGTTTATCATTATGAAGTTTCTGTTTACATGTGTTTTGTCACTAAAAGAAAAAAAATTGTTTCATATTGTAAACCATTGTAAAGGATCCTTGAATCGTGAAGTGTTTTTTTTATTTAAATTGGAATAATTATGACAAAGCAAAAAAAAGCTGAAATCTTTCGGTGTCTTATTTTAATACCAAGCCAACTAACCAGCTTTAGGCATAGCATTTGAAAGGTAGCCCAAAAGAGAGAAAAAATAAAAAATAAAAGAAAATAATACTTTAAATTTTGATAATTAAAAAAAGAAACTTAGAACTTTGTAAAAGAGAAATCTTTGATATCTCTCTCTCTGATGTAGAAAAGAAGAGAGGAGAGGCACGATTAATCCAAAAGCAGTTGCGTTGTTTGGTCGGATCACAAAAGCGGTAGCATCATCAATCCTACTGAATTAAAGTTATCAAATTTGTATATTATTCTTATGCGCAAGGAAGAACCCTAACTGATTCGTAATGGGAGATCCCGTTTCTGTTCATCAATCTCTTGGTGGTGCTTCAGGTGACTCTCTTCTCCCTTCTCCCTTCCCATTTCCATTCTTTGAAAACCCATTTTTTGGGGTTTTTATTTAACATTTGCTCTCCTGATTCAATGGAGAATTATCGATTTCTACACGTTTTGGTTCATTCGTGCTTTATGCTCTGAGTGGCTTTGATTTTTTTCATAGATTGATTGGTTAAATCCTATGATGCAAATTTTGAAACTTTTTGGGTAATGAAATGTTGCAGTTGCTGATTTGCTGCTATGGAGAAACCCAACTGGTTCTCTCATTTTACTTGTCTCTTCAACTGGGTTTTGGTTCTTATTCGAGAGAGCTGGATACAATCTCTTGTCTTTCGTCTCTAATGTGCTTCTTCTTCTTGTTGCCATCCTCTTCTTATGGGCCAAGTCTGCTAAACTACTCAATCGGTATAAATATCTGCTCTTTTCTTATTTCCTACCAATGAAAGATGAAACCTTTTTGCTGCATTCCTAGATTTGGTGATAGCATTAGCTTCTTGTTTGTTTGTGTATACTAAATATCTACTGTCACTGTATTATAAGTTGTTGTTTCACAATTTGAAAGAGGATTGGAACTATACTACGTGAAGCCGAGTCATGTCTTTCTTTGTTATTTTAAGTATAATATGACCGATGATTTTGTTTCAGACCTCTACCTCCAATTCCAAATATGGAAGTCCCTGAGGAGTTTGCGATTAAGGCTGCTGATGAACTTCGGGTTTGGATCAATCATGTTCTGTCTATTGCAAGTGATATCACCATATCTAGAAATCCAATTCGTCTCCTTCAGGTTTTTAATTCTTATTTTTTCTACGTTACCTTGGTGAAGCTCTGTTTGTTGTATACTTTTGAATGTGGATACTCTTTTAGCTCATATCTCGTTGATTTGTTGCTGTGAAACAGATTTCGTTTGTCTTGTGGGCTATATCCTATATTGGGACTTTAATCAACTCTCTTACTCTTGTCTACATTGGTGAGAGCTTCTTGTGGATTATATATATATCATATGATCTTGGTTATTATGAGTAGTTTGTTTCAAATCACGCGATCTATCTTGCAGGAATTCTTCTTTGTCTTTCTGTTCCTATAATATATGAGAAGTTCCAAGACCACATTGATGAGAAACTAAACTCGACTTCTAAAGTCATTCGAAGTATCTCAAAGAAGTTTCCAATGCCCGTAAGCAAAGAGAAGAAACATCAGTAGGTATTAGTGTAAGTCTGCAAAACTGAACCCTTTTTGAGCAAACTGTGGGATTTGTTTCACCATACCAATTACAGCCAGCTTTATAACACACACAAGGAAGGAGCCATTATTGTAATGCTACAAAGAGGATTAGTCAAGAGCAGCAGAAACAAGTGAATCAGAGTAGAGATTTTCGTTCATTTCTTTCTGTTTGGCTTAGTAAGGTTTTTCGAATTCTTTTAAGGTGTGTTTGCTCTGTTCTAGATTCATTCTTGAGTTCCTGGTTGTTGTTTCTTTGTCAAGACGTTTGGTTTTGTGTTTTTAGTTTACACGAATGAATGATTTGTGGCATTGTTGTTGCAGTAGAGTCGAATCTAATACGATTTGAGGAGTTTGTTCAATGTGATATGAATTTGTTGATGTTGAAGATTATTTTTTGGTTTCAAACAAATGTTAAAACCATATGTAATTGCACGTAAATTTCAAAAAATATATTATTTAATTGGTAAAGTTGCTACCATCTTAGGAGATGAAAACGAGAATGTGATTTTCATGACCCTCGGCCGAACTGCTCCGGGGAAGCAAGCAGTGATGGCCATTGGAGTTGATGAACAACCAAGCAAAGAAACTCGGAGACAATTATGTCATTGAAGAGTTTGTTTTCCTCATAACTATAATAGTCTTATAATCTCCATGGATGCACATAAAAACTTGAAATGGATATAATCTTACTGGATGATTCATTCTGTAATCTGTACTAATCATACAATCGAGTGTATATGAATCAAATTACATACTTGATTTTTTTTTCCCATGTGTATGTCGACGAAGTGATGTATTATTATTGCAGCCAGCAAGAGATTTTGCCTTTAGCCTATTTTTTTCCATAGAGAAGAAACACATAACTTGATGCAGCTTACGAACCAGTGAGAAATGGGATCTGAGCCACCGTTGTTGGGATTGAGAAATTAAGATTATGAACCGCCAGATAAGCTGCAATACCAGCAGCATAACCAGCAAAAGCAAAACCACTAACCTGCATAAAGAAAACAAAAATATAGTTTCTTGCTCAGAACCAGATTATCAAGTTTCAGTCTGGTCAGTTGAGCCATAGAAGACAAAATGTAGCTTACCTTGCGGAAGTACCAAAAGAAATCAACTTTCTCCATCCCCATGAAGGCTACACCAGCAGCAGAACCGATGACAAGCATCGAACCACCAGTGCCAGCGCAGAACGCAATGAGCTGCCAAAATTCAGAATCTTGAGGAAACGATGTGAGATCATACATCCCCATTGTAGCTGCAACCAATGGAACATTATCTATTATTGCTGATACAACACCGATTGCACTTGCGATTAATTCTACATTGGGTATATTAGCATCCAGGTAGTTTGCAATCTCCTGGAGGATCCCAGCTGCCTCAAGGCTAGCCAAAAAAAAACAAAAAGAGAACACTTCACAAAAAGATTTTGAATTTGTTGGAGATGATCAGTTGATTGAATACCTGCTAACGGATAAAAGAATCCCAAGGAAAAACAGAGCACCTTGTGTGTCGATTCGAGATAAGGCCTGAGGTACTTTAAGCTTTTGTCTTTCTGATTCACCGTAATGAATGGCATCTGTTAAGATCCAAAGAACTCCAAGACCCAATAAGATACCCATGTAAGGAGGCAATCCTGTTAGAGCCTTAAAGACTGGAACAAAAACCAATGCTCCAAGGCCAACTCCAAAAACTAGCTTCCCTCTTGGAGCCATCTTTTCAGAAGCCAATACATCTGACGAATCCTGTCCCTTTCCATTTACTTCACTGAGGAAGAAAACGAAACTTAAATCAATCAGAGTCTGCAGTGAAAACATTTACGAGACAATTGAAGCTCTCTTTCTGTTTGAGAATGTAAGAAGAATTTTCAACCTCGTCAAGGACATGAGGGCTAGTGGAACAGCAAGAGAAACTGCTGACGGTAGAAAAAGTCCCTGAGAGGAAAGTAAGCAAATCTCTGTTAGGCATATCAAAGTTGGAATGGCCAAATAGGCGAATGAATACTTTAACCACTTTCGATTAAAGAGTTCAAACTTCAAGAGAGAATGTCGGAGTAACAAAACCAGTTGTAGTACCATGATCACAATAAGAGACTAACAAAAAAATTAAGGCATAGAGTTACTTCATAACCACTGGGGCTTTAGCCAACCTTTGTTTTCTTATTTTTTCCGAGAAGAATACAGAATACAGATAGCTCCATAAAGTTCCCATACCCGAAATTTGTAACCCCAGAGAAAGGATCATATCAGGGTCTACCTTTTAGATTTGACATACACAGCTAACTAAGACTAGGCACAATTACTTAACATCCGGGACCTTAGTTGCAAGTTGTAACCTCCAGCCACTTTCAGTTCTTTATTTAGACAACCAAACCTAAACTCGTGAACTGTTCAGTCCTACTTGTAAACATTCGTTGTTCCTTAACACTATTTGCGCCTATGAAAAAATGAGGTATTGTGATAATATCAACTATCTCTGAAAAGAAGGAGAACCTGCATAGTTGGCAAGGTGGATATCTGACCATGAATCCATAGCATAGTTGTAGTAACATCACCTATTGGAGTCCATGCTCCTCCCGCATTTGCTGCTATTACCACCACACCTCCTAGAAGTCTGCCATTGGTTATTGACCGTGCAAATTAATTTTATTTCGATAATAGTACTAAACACAAAACAGAGTATTACAGTAACCGGTAAAAAAACTCGGAAATTCACGTTATCATACGGCCGATATATTTCCTTGAGAGCCTTAAGTTCTATATTTACAGAGGCCTTATAGGTTTCTAATAGTGAACAGCTTAACAAATAAACTAAATAATTACACTAAGAAAATGTTTCCGTACTTGCGGTATTCTGATTGAGGAACCAGTTTCCTCAGTAAAGAAACCATGACAATGGTAGAGGTCAGATTGTCTAGAACCGAACTGAGGAAAAAGGTCACAAAGCCAACCTGTGACAACAATACACAACATGAGTAAAGACAGTTCCCAGCAGTAAACTGAAGCTTAAAAGCAAGAGACAAATCACATACCACCCATAAAAGTGTCTTTGGCTTCCGAGTGGTGATATTGTCGGTAACCAACTTAAACCCTTGGTGAGCATCAACTATTTCCACAATGGTCATTGCACCAAGCAAGAAAAATACTATTTCACTAACTTCAGCAGTTGCATGCTGAAGATCTAAAACAGCTATTTCAGTTGAAGGAGCCTAATAAGGAATTCAAAATACACAAAAAATCATATACATCAACAATAAAAGTTAAAAGATTAAATAGACTAAATCTATCTTCATCATGCTTACCCCTATGCTCCGGACAACCCACAAACTCACAGCCATCAAAAGTCCAATTCCACTTTTATTAAAAGCTAAAGACTCTTCAAAGATGATTCCGGCATATCCTATTCCAAACAACAATGCCATAGCAACATCCTGTATCAAAACATTGCCCAGAGATAAATATAAAATTACACAGCACTCTGAGTCTCAAAGCATTGAAGAAAAGAGGAGACTCAAGCAAGAACCTGATTAGCAGCAACCCAAGAATGATTAATAGCAGCTGTTCCTGTAAGAGCTGCTGCAAGAATAGCAAGAGCTTTGACAATATCTGTCTTTGCCTGATAATTTGCCTCAAAATAACTTGAATTAGGTTCATCAACTGAACAAATAGGATCACATGATCCTGATGAGTCCATAAAATCCTGTGATCACCAAACACAGAAAATAAAAAGAAACAGACTTTGAGTTTAGTGTTCATCCGATCACTGTATAAATGGGATGCAAACTTGACTTAAAATCGAGTAATTACAACAAATAATGAGATGGTAATTAGAAAAATATGAACTTTGTATAAGAAGCCATTGAGTCAACGCAAACCTCAAGGTCAGAGTCATCGAATGGTTGAGATTGTTCTTCGAGAGAAGGAGAAGAAGAGCCCCTTATCTTATCCTCAGCTCTCACCAGAACACCATGTTTGTAAAACCTCGAGCTTGTAATTCCCGATAGTTTTATAAAGGAAACATTTTGCGGCAATCGGGTCGCGAAAGAGATAGGTGATGATGAAGTTGCGACGGCGTGTCTCTTCGTTAATTTGTGCGGTGCTGCAAAGTGAGAGCCGATATGTAACACCGCCATCGGAAAATACCAAACACAGAGAAAGGTCAAAGGACAGTGAGTGAGATTTAAGTAGTGGAGATGATAATGAAGACGAAAAAGAAAGAATGTGAAATTTCCCGGTCGTCCGGCCAAGTACTAAAGTTATTATTGGTGGTGGCAATTGAAGAGCAGAGTGATTTAGTATCATTTGCAAATATACCCTCAAATTCCAATGTTCTTTACAATCTAGTCCACATAAAAATTAAAGAAACTTTTCATACATGGTAAATGGATTACATTTTTTAATCTTTAATAATTTCAAATTGCAGAATTTTTCTTAAAGTTGGGACAAGATGTGATGGGGAGTCAATTATTTACAACAATTTAGTCTAATCAAAAATAAACCTTTTTTATTGTGCAATTATTTTTTATAATCATCTCTTGAAAAAAGAAAAAATAAACGTTTTACACGTCTTATTAACTCAACTCAGTGAGGTGATCTGGGTTGGTGAGCATGCATTACTACGACTTAGTTCCGTAAGTGATCTTAGCCCTCTCATTTCCACTGGTCGACACGACTAAGACATCGGAGCTTCTTTGATAAAAACATGGACCAGTCTAATTTGTACAAAATAAAATAAAAACATTAAACCTTTTTATACCACCCAGATATATTATAAGCCCAAAAATTGAATGGGTGAAACATACGTTTTAAAAAAGGTTACTAATATATATTATATTCAGCCTAGGATAGTAACTTAAATATCACTGATGCATTGACGGTGACACATTGTGACCCATTGTAGCAGGTGACCATAAATCAGCACCGTTGGAATTTTCCACGTGTACGGTGGAGGAGACAGGTACTAAACATAATCCTCTGCTTCTCAAATCTCCCACTTCCTTCGCCGGCATAACGTTTCCGGTAACGATTCCACCTTCCTAATATATGCCACCAGCAAATCAATATCATTAGTTATGTACAGTATTACACATTTAAAATTAATTAAAGAGACTTACAAGAGAATGGTTGATTAGGTAAGGAGAGCAAAGGACTTGAATCTGATCTTGTAAGAATTTGATGTAACCCATCGCTTCATGCAACACTGAAGCTGCATCTGTCTGTAAATAATAATATTTGAATTTTTATCAGTCTGACTACAAAAAGAGATCATTTATGGATAGTAGTATTTTAGTAGAGTAGTAGAGTTCTATATTCTCTTACACATCTCCAAAAAGTAGATTTATCACTAATGTAATGTAATGATTATCATTAACAAACAATTTAAATATACTTTAATTTATTAATCAAGTTTCATTGTCGTTAATGTCTTTTTTGGTTTTTCACATTGGATACCAATTTTTGCTACACTACCCCAAATCGCGACTTCTTAAGTTTCCTTTTGGAAAACTAAATATAAATATAATATTAAAACTATATGATAAATTTTGTTTATATTTTTAAATGATTGAAGAACGTTATAACTTGAGTATAAATAAAAATAAAAATTTCACCTTGCCGTATGGAGAAACCAATTGCTGTAACGTTGAGATTCTTTCCCCTAACTTTTCTTTCCTGACCTATTTTTAATATTATCAACAAAAAAAATATAAAGAGTAAATTTATAACATTATGAGAATAAATAAATGTATTTAAAAAAAATTAATGTGTTACCTTTGATGACTTATCCTGATTTCGCTTGCATCTCTTACCCGGTTTTTGAGTACTGTCCGTTTCATTACCTGTTCCACTTTTCTTCTTCTTCACAACACATTCATTACACAAAAATAAGAACAAAATTTGTAATTCTTTACATGCAAAGAACTAAGCTTAAACAAACAATGTAAAAATAAAATAAAATAAAAGATCAGAAAGGAGAGACTTACTGTTGATGATTTAATAGATTTATTAACCATGGAAGCGTCGGTTGAGTTCTTGCAAAAGTTATTAATGCATGAAGTGTCAGGAACAGAGACTCCGGAAGGGACAGAAGGTTCAAGCTCATCGTTTTGGTAGTCTCCGCTAAAACAGAGCATTCTTGAACCAGTTTTGCCAGAGAATACAAAACCGAAGCTGTCTTCTCCACCATTAACATCAGGTTGGTTGTCGGATGAGCTGAGAAGACTGTCCGAAAACATAAGAAGCTCAGAGAAGCTTGTGACTCCGTCCACCATAGCTAGATCGTCCTGATCCTCTGTGGTATCTCCCATCGTGATTTTCTTGTAAAAAGTTGAAAACGAGAGAAAGTGAGAAACACAAAACCAAAAGATTTTTTTTTGTGAAATGTTTTTTCTCTTTTACCTTTTTAGGCTTTTATATTACTGGTTAATTTACCTGGTGGCTGATGTATTTATAATATATATATAAATAAATAAATAACTTTTTCAACACCTGTTTAAATTCTAAAAACGTAAATTTTATGAAGTCTGAGTGTAATTTCTGGTTTATATAATAAAACCACTAGTTTTAAAACATTTTATTCTAATGAATATTTAGTTCTATAAACAATTCAGTTAAGAAGTTAAATGATGATGATTAGTATTGATTGATACTGGTTAAGAGAGGGGTATAAAAGTAATTAAGAAATTAAAAGAGAAAATTCGGTCAAAGCCACCTGGCCCAAGAATACTGTAGTTTTGATTTACTCGAAGCTGATGTTTCGTTCTCTCTTAGTAACTGCTGCTTTCTTTTTTTTATTTTCTAGAAGTTAGACAACTAATAAATGTCACACATACACACATATTATAAGAATCATATTACAAAACTATATAATTATGAAAAGATTGCTATTATCATGTTTATCATTAAGTTATTAACATATATGACACAGATACTATATTAAAAGAAGAAATTTTACAGACTGACATGTATCAGACTTGACGCGTGCAATGACTGCAAACACGTGTGTGATAAGCTTTTATACCAGTATTTTTTTTGAGCCCTTGTTTAACTATATAAGCAAAAAAAAAAAAATCTTATTGATGAACAGGTTTGGTTTTGGTTTTGGTTTTGGTTATGGTTTGGTTCGGTTCATATCAGATTTAAGAGTTCCGACAAAGAACTAAAGTCTAGGTGTAGACAAATTGTTGTAGTGTATTGTTTCTTAGCCTATATATATATAACATTATTACCCAAACAATCGCTACTATTTTTTCTCCTTATTACTTCATTACCAACTGTTCCTTTGCTGTGAAATTAAAGTGTTTTTTGAGTCTTGTAAAATCATAACAATTTTATTATCAGAATCATGCAAACAAACAAGAAGCTACTTAAACCAGACATGACCAATTGAGCAGTCAAAAATACAAAAAAGAAAGAAAAAGACATATGAGCAACCCTCTGTTCTTAGTGTAGCTGTTAAAGTAGAACTCACTTATAGCAAAAGTAGAAAAATTGATGGGTACCCAATAATATTTTCTCAGAGACATAACGTCGAACAAGTGGTGTGCGTCCATTACTCAAAACAAATCTCTTTCAACTTTTTCGCTTTGGATTCGTCAATTGAATACTGTAAACCATTGAAAACAGATAATTTAACACATAGAATTTTCAAAAGAAACTCAGAATCTTCGTACCTTTTTGAGTACCCAGAGTGAGTGATTGTAAGCTCGTTGGAAGAGTTCGTCGAGGGATGTTTCGCTTTGATCGACTTCACGATAGTTAACGAAGTTCTCTCTGGCGTACTTGGCGTAATATGGTCTCGTATCTGCCGGCAAAAGCCTCACTAGCCTCAAAACGCCGCCGTATACCTGCAGCACCTTCTTCATTATTCTTATACCTTCTGCAACACGTTACTCAACTCCGGACTTGACAACTATTATGTATGATGACCGTATCACAAACAATATGGGCTTTTATGGGCCTAATGTAATATCATTATGGGCTATACTATTCAATTAATGGTTTCAAACCGGTTTAACAAGACCATTACCATTGGTTTTAACTCTTAAACCGATAGTTCGCTTATTCTTTATGTCAAACTCTCTCTAGTTATGAAGTAAACAAAAACTTTCATAATCCATAACACAAGTCTTCAATTTTGAAGAAATCTATCATTTTCATCAATTTTGAGGTCTTCAGATTCAAAACTATCCCAAAAATGTGTAACAAACAACTAAAACAAGCCAAGATGCTTGTGGGGGTTGGTTTTTGATTTCTTCATATTTTGTGAGTTTTGGGAGTATGTGTTCATTTATGTCCCCCTGGCATTAGATACTAAGACCTTCATGTTTGAATCTAAAAATCTACCTCCTTCTTCTTTTCCTTGATCCAGGATTAGTTGATTCCGATGCTCTACTCTTCTTCTTCGCAACAGACTCAGTTTCCATAGTTTGTTTGCTACTTCCAGCAACAGATGTCTCACCTTCACCCTCCTTACCTCTTTCTAACTTTTGGACAACTTCCTTTTCAGCTAATGGTTTGTTTGTCGAAAAACGCCTATACTTAAACCAGTTATTAACCTACAGAACATAACCAGCTCTTAGCGGAGATGAAACTAGTTTGACTAAATGGGGAAAAAGAAAACACATTTTTACTAGGAGAAACTTCTTACTTGCGTATTTGTCATTTGTAGCTCTTTGGCTAAGCTCTCCCTCGTGGCTTTGTCTGGATATTGATTCTCTTGAAAAGTTTGGAGTAATCTCTGCAAAAAAAGAAGAATCCTTTAAATCGAAAGCTCCCTCATTATGAATTAGGACTGACACCTTTAAGAATAATGAAAACTATATTTTTGTCTACCTGAGTTTTGGGATCTCTCTGTTTATAGGCCGCAGAGTTGTCTTTTTGACCAGAAGAAGAGCCATTCACTCTAGGATCTTCTTCTGGCACTTCCAAGGTCTCCTTTTTATCTGCCTTTTTCGACTTCTGTCTAAATTTCTTAGTAGATGTCTGATCTTCTTCTTCTGAAGATTGTTTCAGAGGCACAGTGTTCCCTTCATCTTCTGACTCAAAATCTTCTGAGAAATCATCATCATCACTTGATGAAGATGGAACATTCTCATATTCCTCCTGCATTAGAAGATAGATCTCATTCATAAGTTTTTTCAAAACTAAATAGAAGAACAATTATCATTAAAATAAGAGAAAGCTTACATCATACAACTTTTTGTAGTCAAGCCTTTCAACATTCCTCCTCCTGGGAACACCAGCAAGCCCATCATCAAGCATAACATCTGACTCTGAAATGGGATCATCCGGGAGCTGAGATTTCTTTCTGCTAGCATCCTCAAGTCGTGTTATTTCATCTTGCTGATTAGACTCTTTGCCTTCAAAGGAAGTTTCAAGATCCTCAGAGTCTGATGAACAATCAGAATTTGAATTTTCTTGTAATTTATCTTCTTGAAAAGTTGGGGCACTAGGATCATAATCATCATCCTCAGAATCATCAGATGGAAGGTTCATTATATCATCCATTATATCTTTCCCTTTTTTAAATGACTCAACCATTTCGTCAGATGCAGATGAGAAATCAGATTCACCAGAACTACCATCTTTGTTATCAGACTCTTCATTGTCATCACTGCCATCTTCATCATTTTCATTATCATTCAAACCATCCGGATTATACTCTTCATCATCAGAATCATCTGAAGGAAGGTCAAGGTTCAGATTTTGATCTCGACCAGCCAACATTGCTGCTGCCTCAGGAAATATTTTCTACACCAAAATTCGAGCAAGGTGTCTTTTAAGTTTCTTCTCCTCTTTTAAAACTAAAAAGCTAATCAACATATATACCTCCCAGCTGTCGCTGACTGAAAGTTTTGTCCCTAAAGAATCATTAAGCAAGTCCAAGCAGTCATCTTTGCAATTACATCCGGGGCATAACCAACTCTCATCATCCAGAGGAACTACAGAAGATAAAAACCAGCAAACATGTCACTTTTAAATACCAGTAAGAACTGCTTAAAACACTACCAAGTAGGTAGGCTAGAGATTATTACTATCTTCTTTTAGCAAAGGTGGCTCAACACAGTATTGGTGAAACCCTCGGTCGCAAAACCCATCGCATAGTATGATATCATTATCAACAGGCGTATCCTTTGAACCACATTTTGCACAGAAGATCTGTGAATAGACACACAAACAGCTTTAATCAGGTAAAACAGGGAAATGAAGCTTGAGTTGGGGCATAACTTTCTCTTACATCCTCACTACAAATCTCTCCATCAGAATCAAATAGAGACTCTGGAAGGTTTCCTTCAGCACAAAGTGTGTCCAGGTGCTGAAAAAGATCTCTAATTTTGACCTTCCGCTGCAAAATTTCCTTTGTGGCTCGTTCAAGCTCTTTCTCTGGCCTTAGTTTTTCCAAGCTACAAAGAACAAATAATCCATCACATTATTAGCAAAATCAGAAAGAAATCACACAGAAGATACCTATGCTGCAAGAATAATACATGAATAAGCAAAAAAGAAAGAACAAGACAGTGAGGGACAAACCTTGAACCTTTCCAGCCTTCTAAAGAATAGGCATCAATTAGATTTTGCTCATAGTTAATCCGATTGAGTAAGTATCGAAGTTTCTTTTTGATTCTTGTATACTCATCATCTTCTTTAACATTGTCTTTCTCCATAACGTTCTTCATTTTCTTTGGTCTATCTACAGGTGTCGAATTAGCACCAGCTGAAGATGATGCAGCAGCTTCTATAGATTCATGAGCTCTCTTGTGACTCGAAAACAGCACATTCCTTTCCCCACCTCCTAGCCTCTTCGAACTCGTAGCTGACATCTTGGACCGGGGGGTTTCAAATTGTCCACGGCAAGGAAGACCAACGACAAGTTCTCGATGCAATCTGGTATTAGATCTCGTCAATCTGGTTTCAGGGGTTGGTTTCTGTTCTTCAACCCTCTTTCCATTTTCTATAACTTCATCATGCGAATGCCCATTTTCATTTGCATCATTCAGCATCTGACTCTCTGCCTCTGATGTTTGAAGAGGTACAGAGGCATTGCTTTGTTCAGATACTTTGCCAACAGTTGGATTAACCTCTCCTCTTCTATCTCCATTTATTTGGCTCAAACGAGATGCACTGCTACTACTCCTAGTTACACGTTTACTCATGCTCTTTTATCCAGATAAGTTTATTCTGCTGTCCACAAAGATTCAATACATGTAGATTCCAATACTATACTAGTCTCCAACTTATTAACTGAACAAACATATAAGCAAAATAAGTGTATTAGAATCGTCACCCAATACACAAAGATCAGAATCAATATGAGCAACACACAAGAAAACAACACAAACCCACAAAGAAAAATTAAAGCTTTGTAAGGGATTGCTTCGTGTTGTTGCTATATCAATTCACAGATCTTAAACCAGACATAAGACAGAAACAGATTATTCGGAAGAAAAAAATCAGTACAAGAAATCTAGCTAAAACGAAGTGAGATTGTAACAGTCATTAGAAAGCTAAAAGCAATGAAATACTAAGAACCCTAATGCTACGATGAGGATTCAATTTTCTAAATTTGTACGAAATAAGAAAACAATACCAATCAACAACTGAATGTTAAAGTTCTTCGATTGTTACTTCGGACTTGATTTTTTTCACAAAAGAAAAAAGATAAAACGAGTGAGCGCCAAAAAAAACTCACCTTTTGCCTCGCCCGCGAAATGTTTCGCGAGATTTCAATAACATCGAAACAGAAGAATCTCGGTGGTCGAGCTGAAGGAGCGAGACAAGTGTGTAAGTAAAAGCCTTTACAAGGTTCCCATAATAAGGGAACGAGAAAATGTGTTTCTTGGGCCTATTTCCGTATTATATTGCTTTTGGGTTTACTATTGGGCCCATTAGTATTTCTTAGCACAATTTTTATATATAAAAGATTGTAAACCGCTCGAGAATGTTTAAACTTTAAATTGAAGAAGAAGATCCCTACTAGCATTGTTCTCCAGTTGGAGCATATACTAAACCTCTAAATCTGTGATTAAATCCACAGAGTCAAACCCAAAATTACATTGTTTCTTTCTTACTTTTGAGGAGATTTTGATCTTAGTTACATTACACTTCAGTATATTGGAGCTTTTGTTTACTGCCATAATAATAATTATGAACCTTTTTGTACACTAAACCGTAGCTTGAGCCCGGTTCAATAAAAGTTGTGGCTTGAATAAACTATATATATTTTGTGGTATTTTCTATGTATTATTCAAAAATTTCAAATAACATTAACTTAAAAAAAGTGGTGGAAGAACTTGTCCTATTGGTTAAAGATTTAAAAGCTTTTATATCATGTACGGGGTTCGAAACTTAGATAACGCAGTTATTACAAACTAAAAGATGTAAAAATTTTTTAGAGATTCTGGTATGCGTAGATAGAACTGTTCATCGAAAATCCGAATGTTGTGAGTTTATTCATCATGGAAATGTCGTATATTCAAATTGTATATATTGTTTTTAAAACAACGACTTATCAGTAAAAAAAGATGGTGGTCCTAAAATATAAACATTACCTTAAAAACATATTTTGAACTTTGAAGACTTGAATATTTGAATTTTGCTGATATATATATTCCACATTACATAGTTTAATTCAATAGAAGTTTATTTTAAATTTGGGTATAAATGTGAATACTCTAGCGCCTGTGACTTGTAAGGCTTGTAACTAAGCAAACAAGTGTCGCATTGTGGAAAGGGTAGGAAGAAATCATTAGAATCTAGACCTCATCGAGTACATCGACGTATGAAGATAGCAGCCATTTCAAGAATTAATTATATAACCAGCAAATTTAATTGCCACATCTAGACAAACAAGACAATCAATACACTTATGTCGGTAGAGAAACTAAGAGTTGGTAATTTTAGGTTTTCTATAAAAGAATCTCATCACTTTCTTAACCAATAGTATGTTCTTAATTGACCATGATTGATTTGACTAGAGTCTAACCCTTAGATGTAATTGACCATATATATATATGTTTACTTACATTTGAAACAAAATCAATCGATCATAATTGACCACCTTTTAAGTTTTTGTTTAAGCCCTGTATTGGATTTAGCACCTGTTTTTTTTTGGGGTAAACAGGCTCATGGATTTTGTCTCGTTTTCTAGTATATAATTCCTAATCATCACAAAAAATGAAAGGAAACTAAAAATGATTATCATAATAAAAATAAAATACTTTATCAAATGAAAATAATTAAATTAAGACTTAATAAGTGATAATTACAAAACATAGTTTTGGACACATGCATGAGTATAATCAGCGATTCAAATAGTATACTTTAAAATAATATTTGTAGTTTCCAACAATTATATATATATAATTGATTATGGAATTTTGAACTCTTTAACATTTTTTATAATAATTTTTTTTATATGATAAAACCTAGTAGTAATCGTTTGAATGCCTAGTTGTTTAAGACCTTAGGTGACCAATAGTCTTTGGTTTCATACTCTTATTAAAATCTTATATATATTTCTTTTTAGAAAAAATCTATATATATATAAGTTTGGTGTTTAATAGAATTATACCAGTAAAAAATGAATTAATAAACCAAATTGTTTTCTTAATTACAAGGATAAGCACTTGGTGATTAAAAACATCCAAGTACAGATGGGTCCTTTATGAGTCATTCTTAATTTACAAGACAATTTTGAACCCAAAGATTTTATAGTCCTGACCTTAGCTGTAACCACTATCGCACTGAAAAAAGTTAGCGTATTCCCTTCTTCTTCTTTGCTCTTTTGACCATTCAAAACGAATTTCAAAGACTTTCACGTGTTGCTTAGTCCTTCTATTTCTTATTAATTAACATTATAGTTATCTAATTTATTAATTTTAATTATAGCACCTTCTCTATACTATTCAAATAGTTTCCAACTTTCCAGTTAATATTAAATAAAATGTAGACAGAACAGGACTATAGGAATAAAATATATTCTACGATTTGTATAGATAACTAAGTTAATGTTTATTCATACAATCATTGAGCTACCATCAATTAATCTCAAACTTTTTTTTTAATTTGATAATTACAGTCTGTTTCGTGAATGGTTAGGCCCGGTTTAAAACTTAACAGGTTATACCATAGGTTAAAATGTAGTGTAGTGTGGATCCATGTCTCGGAGCCCTGATTTTAAACATATATAATTATAACTATTCAAATTAATCATTAATAAAAAAGAAAATAATTAATCAAAGACAAATAGAATATTACGCCCATTAAAATAATAATAAAGACCAAAAAGTACCCATCAGGCCATCACATGGTATAAGATAGAGACATGTAAGTTCGATATTAATTCCAAATTAATTATTTTAAGAGATTTTTTTTGTTCAATATTTTGTTTGGGCTGTACGAGATATTAATTAGATTCCGTAAATCCAAACTCACATGAAATGTCATATATGAACATTCACGGTTTTGTTAATTTTCATGCAAAAAGAAAATAAAAATCACATATATAATATTTTCTCCGTTTTACGTAAACCAAAAGTATATATATTCAGTTACCTTCATAAAAGATTGATTTAAAAAAAAAATATCTGCATGGTTTATTAAGATAAATTTTGTTTTATCAAATGTTATACTAAAATCATAAAAGTTAGTATGTTTGTGTCATGCAAAAGTATATTTTTCTAAACCATATTTATTGTTAACCGATAAAAATACTATTATTTAACCCAAGTTCCAAACCAATATATATGTATTGATTAAAGAAAATATATATTTTATCTCGAATAACAAAGATGAAATAAAAAAAGTCGTAAACAAAACTTTCACATACAATTTATGATCTCTTAGGTAACGCGACAGCGATGCGATATGTATCCAACCTAAACTAGTGAGTTTCAGCTACTGATTAAAACAGTGAATCTCCAATTTTATTTTATTTTTAGCTGTTGGATGCGAATCAAAGATGTATATATATATATATAAACACAAGTTTGGGTGTCATCTCGCTTAATTTGTAGACTTCATTCATAAAAAGACAAACCCTAGCTAAGCTACCCAAATATATATATATGAACCTAACCAACATTTATATAATAATAAACACATATAGACTACATGTTGCTACAGTAGCTTTTGAAGAAAACAAATTTCATAACAAATTAAATACAAAATAAAATATACAATTGATCTTTTTACATTTTATTCAATCACCGTCGCCTCTATTTCTTTTGTTCTTTTTTAATACTACCATTTGAACTCATAATATTATTAGTATGATGTAAGAAGAAAACATATATAGGTTGTTCTCTTTGTCGGATAAAGAAGAAACCCTCTCTTAAGACCTATATATTTTTTGTTCCTTTCTCTTGAAGAAACACTACACAAATAATAAATTTCAATATATCCATTTGTAGATAAAATAAATTATTTACTTATCCTCTGTGAAGTGAAGTCATACTGTTTTTAGAATCCTAAAACAGGAAAGTGTTTATGTGATTAGAATGTTGCTTTTCTATTTTCAAATAGTGTACAGTTCAGTATAGTTTCTGGCAAATTAATATGTATACATTAGACATGATGTGTGGATACTCAATTAAAGTGGGACAAGAAACTCAGGACTTGTTACGACATTATAGTCAGGACTTATTTATGAGATCATCGATTCAATAATCAATTTAAAAGTAATTTAGTAAGACACAATCAGTTTTACATACACTAATTAGCCATGGGCAAACGAATTGGGTTGTTCGGATCGGATCGAAAAAATCCGAAATATATTAGATTCTAATTTATCGGATATTGATGAATAAGTTAATCGGTACAATTTTATTTATAATTTTGATTTCGGATCCGATCGGATCGGTTTAAAATAATCAATTTATTCGGTTTATTCCGATTGTTCGGATTATTCGGATTAAAATTTAATTTTTGAAGTAAATTTATATAATTTTAATAGAATAAATTGATTAAATAATTTTTTTTATCCGATTAATCCGAAATTTTTTTTGCATTGATCCGATCCGATTAAACCTTGATCCGAACCAATTAATCCGTGATTTTTTTCCGGTTTATTAGGTGAATTTTAAAATTTCCAAACAACTCTATTACCGAATAATCCGATCCGTTTAATCCGATTAATCCGAATGCCCGTGACTAATACTAATAGTGTTAAACAAAGTCAGGAATATGTAGTATTTTTAGAAGTTGTTATGAAAACGCATTTAATAATTTGACCGGTATGTTAAGTTGTTAACAATGATACTAACACAAACTAATAAGCCACATGTTCTAATTCAGTATTTGGCATTTAAAAGAATTGACTATATATGGTAATTTTTTATGTTTAGCGAACTTATAATGATTTTGTAAGGTTAAAAAAGAATAAGTTAAATGATACTATAGAAAATGAAAACAAATTTATTACCATTAGTTAAGCCGATGCCGACATTTTTTTACAAGAACATTTATAGAAATGTTTTGTAAACAGTACAGAAGTACTCCAAGGTATTTGTATTTATTATTTTTATTTTTTTAGAAACATGCAAAGCGTACTTAGGCTACAGGTGGAAAACTAGGTTTAACAGTCGTCTCCCTAATTTACCGCTGTCACTCTTTTTTAACACTGTTTTAACTTAACGACGACCGTTAAAAAAAAAAAAAATAGAATTAGATCCTCCGGCATCGTTAACGGCGCAACCCACTCCAAAAACATTTGCGAGAGTACGATTTAACTCCAACACTCGCTATTTTATTCACTCCACGTGTCCCTCATGCATAGCCAGGTTGGAAAGAATAGATCCTAGGCGCGTGGGAGTTCCTCAACTGGGAATTATATAAACAAGTGAAGGGTAAAATAGTCATTTACATATTACACACTGTCTTCCTCCTCTTTCGCTTTCCCTCTTGTTAAAAAAAGAGCGTTAAAGTTCTGTCTTTTCTTCACTATAGCGAAACTCACAAAAATCAATCTCTCTCTCTCTGTCAATCTTTTCCTCTCGTCAAACACATTTTTCGTATTGTTAAACCTAAGTTTACTAGTAAGAAGAGAAGCAACTGAGTTCATAAATGGAGAAAAAACAAGGCTTTTTCTCAGCTCTTAGAGATGAAGTTGTGAGAGGTCTTTCACCATCACGGTCAAGAGCAAGGTCTCGTTCTATTAGTCCAGCTAGATCTAATTCACCCATGTCAGCTCTCACTTGGGGAAAAAAGAACATCACTGGAGGCGGAGGTTACTATTTGGCTCAACCGGAGCAGTTAATTGGGAGATCCGGAAGCTTGAGGCCTGTAATGGAAGGACCTGATCCAGATGAAGAAGGAAGTAATATAGGAGATTCGAAACGACTCGGGTCGGGTTTAGGTCATTGGGTTAAAGGACAACTGTCTCGTGCTCCTTCAGTTGCTGCTACGGCGGCTTACAGGAGAAATGATCTGAGACTTCTTCTTGGAGTAATGGGAGCTCCTCTTGCTCCTATTCATGTCTCTTCCTCTGATCCTTTACCTCATCTTAGTATCAAAAACACTCCAATCGTTAGTCTCTTCTTATCTCTCTTAAAGTTTTGATTTTTCATTATTATTCATCGTTTATTTCACTAAATCATTTTTTAATAATTTAGAGAGTTTTTTTCATTTTCAATTCGTACATCTGGACACAAGATCTCACTTTTCAACTTGCTTACAGATTATTAACCAAAAAAGAAAAAACTTGGTTATTAAAAATAAATATATGATTTTGAAATCTCAGTGGTTGTATTTATAATCGAATGTTTACATTGGTTGGTTGAAATTGACGTCATTTTTTCGTTGGTGGGATTTGATTTTTTTTATTTGAAGAAGAACATTCAATTTTATTATTCAACAAGTTTTAATTTTTGTTTTGGTTTCTTCTCAAGACTTTGACTTTACTGTTCATAATTTACTGATTTATTTTTCTCCGGCGATTTGTTTTTCTATGTAGGAAACTTCATCGGCTCAGTATATTCTTCAACAGTACACTGCAGCTTCTGGTGGCCTGAAGCTACAAAACTCCATTAAAAACGCTTATGCAATGGGGAAACTCAAGATGATAACTTCAGAGCTTGAAACCGCTACAAGAACTGTTAGGAATCGAAACCCATCTAAGGCTGAAACTGGTGGTTTTGTTCTCTGGCAAATGAATCCAGATTTGTGGTACGTTGAGCTTGCTGTTGGTGGTAATAAGGTTCGTGCTGGTTGTAATGGAAAGCTTGTATGGAGACACACTCCTTGGCTTGGTTCTCATACCGCTAAAGGACCCGTTAGGCCACTCCGCCGTGGACTTCAGGTTAAACTCTTTAAAAATCAAGACTTGTTCAGTGTTTTGGTAGTTTTAGAGTTCATAGAGATCCTTAGTATTTTTGTGGATGATTCAGGGACTTGATCCGAGAACCACTGCAGCTATGTTTGCTGAAGCAAAATGTATAGGAGAGAAGAAGGTGAATGGTGAAGATTGCTTCATTTTGAAGCTATGTACTGACCCTGAAACCTTAAAGGCTAGGAGTGAAGGACCAGCTGAGATCATAAGACACGTCCTCTTTGGCTACTTCAGTCAGAAAACAGGACTCTTGGTTCACATTGAGGATTCACATTTAACTCGGATCCAATCCAACGGCGGAGATACTGTTTTCTGGGAGACCACATACAACTCGTCCCTAGACGATTACCGTCAGGTCGAAGGGATCATGATTGCTCACTCTGGACATTCAGTTGTGACCCTTTTCAGATTTGGTGAAGTGGCTATGAGCCACACAAGAACAAAGATGGAAGAAAGCTGGACTATTGAGGAAGTTGCGTTTAACGTTCCTGGTCTATCTCTTGATTGCTTTATACCACCAGCTGATCTCAAGACTGGTTCTTTAACAGAATCTTGCGAGTTTCCACAAGAAGGGAAGAACAACACACTAGCATTGACTGTAGCTCACAGAGCCAAAGTTGCAGCCTTGGAGAATGGTAGCTACGAATAGAACCAGCCCGGTTTAGCATACAAATGTCTAACGGTTTAAACAGAGCTTATGACCCTTTGAAGGTAGCATTAACCGAATGTGTTCATACCCAGATAACTCTAGCTAACTGCCTTTAGCAGCTTCATGGATTAGGAATCAGGTTTGCTAGCATAGCCGATGATTCAACGGTTCAAAAAGAACCAAAATGAATCTTCTTTTTTTTTTTACTCTAATCTCAGGAGAATGAGATGAGAGTTAAGATTTGGTTTTAATTATCTATCAGTTTGTGTTTTTAAATTGTAATTTTCACCTTCAATATTTTTGAGTAAGGTGAAGGCAACTCAAAAATTTAAGTGTTTTGTAGTGTTAAATCAACACCAATCCCTAACTACGAATCTTGAATTGTTCGTTTTACTTTTTTTCAATCTATCGAGTTATGTTTTTTTTTTGCTTTTTTATTTCCCTATCTTGAGACTTTTGTCTTTTATCTGGCATGGTCTGATTCAGTTATCATCATTCTCTTGTCCACTTGTATATGGAACATAAAGTGAACAAAACAAGAAAGTGGCCAAGAGAATATAACCAAATCACATTTCTCATTTATCAAGAATCAAAGATAATATGAAAATAGTATTTTTCAGATTTAGGTTTAATCGTTAAAAATAATAAATAATATGAACATAGTTAATGTGAACGTAGAGAAACGTCTCAGCTCCTACACCCTCGGGAGTCGCTTACACACGGCCACATTTATGAGACTATTTATTAACACTCAAGAATCAAGATTTCGTTTTCATGGATTTAACAAATTTTAAAATATAGTTTGGTGCAATTGATTAACATATATAATTGATATTTCTAGCTATGAAAATTGTGTTATGTTTGGTGAAAGATATTTATTACTTGTAAAAATGGACATCGACTTCCCAACTATTATTATTTAGGTGTAATGAATTAATTGTTGTAGGAATAAGAGAAGGAGAGGGTCCATGTTGAACGTTTTGGGACTTTTTTTTTACTTTCTGCTTTTGGTAAATTTAATGACCTTTTTTTCAGATTACAACTGTCTTCACTTTCCTCATTTATTTAATTTTAATATCTTCACTCTCTTTATATAATAAAATAATTAAAATAGTTATTTTAAAGAATATTTATTTAATTATATTTTATATGTTTTTCAATATGATTGTTGTCCTTTTGTAGTGGGCACTGGGCACCTCATGTTGCAAAATTCTTAGTCCCTTCACTTATAAGATATGCCTTTTTCATCTCTTTTTGGTAAAAAGTTTGAAGAAATGTTTTTTTTTTATATGTAAATGTTTAAACTAATAATTGGATTAATAAGTTTGTTAAAACTTCACCATCAATCTCACGTCTTTTAATCAAACACTTTATAAAAAGCCAAATTATATATGAACCAAAGTCTAAATAGACCTAAACTTGAAGATCATCATTGCATAATTAAAGTATGAATAGAAAAATATAATATATTCCAATATATTTACGAAAATAACGTAATTAAATCTTGCTGATTAGTCAATTTAAGCATGATGATGATTAAATACGTTGTCTGTAAACATAGCGACATAAATACAAGGGTCAAGTGACCACTTGACCATTCTCTGATTTTTAAAATGATGAATTAAAATATTTAGAAAGGAGCCAACGACCTCCAATGACAAAGGAGACTCCATATTGTATAGAATATTAGTAGTAATATATATATTTAATATTTAGTCATTACATTACATAATAAACAAAACAAAAACATAGTCATGTTCAAATTTATGAATAATAATAAACAAAAAATTTCGTTAAATAAACAAGACAAGAAATAAAAAACATTAGCATATATAGAATAACTAAAAATAACAGAAGAATGAAAGGGCTTAAGGGCATTTGAAAGAACATGGGTTGGTTTGACTGAGACCATATGATTTCAGACATGTACATATGAGAACCTTTGATGCACTGTCTCTCACTAACCCACACTATATTTTTTACTGCTTTTACCCCCCACTTTTTTACCCCTTACACACCAATAGTTAAAAATGGTTTCTCAGTGTAGTTGAAATCTACACTTACAAGTACGATCATCTCCTTAATTATGCTTTATTTTCATATCTCAGATGACAACAAATTATAGGAAATGTAAAGAAATAAAAAAACATGTTACGTGCTTAGAAACTAAAACGTATTATTAGCTTGTGCTACGTTTAACCTCAATATATAAAAACAAAATGTCGGCAAAGACTGGTAAATGAGTAATGTAGTGGCACATTGTATAAATGATTGTTTTCAGTCATTTATTGATGTGAATAAAGTCGTTTTGAATGTTGACAGTTACGTTATATAATTTATTTCAATGAAGACTTGTAATATTATTACCCATCTCTAAGGGCAACCCAACTTTGAACAATCTTTGTCCACCACCAACACCATAAATAAATATCATCTTATTAATTATCAATGACAATAAATCGAGTATAGGCTTATTGCCAATGTTTCCAAGATGCTATTAGAGAGAAACCTCAGATTCAGACATGAAGTTGTTTCAGCTTCTCTATTCATGGAACTCTATTCTTTCTTTTATGTCTTAGAAAATGTAAATGTTTTAAACTCAAGAACTGGAAATTATAAAGCAAAGATAAATTAAATTGAATGAATTTACACAAGTGCGTAATACATACGTACTATAACTCATAAGCACTCTTATGTTTAGACAACTGACTCAGACACCTTCATGTTTCTACACTTTTTTTTGGTTTTATTTTCTGTACCCTAACAATAAACTTGAACATAGACATAAAATAAATTGTATTCTTACAACTATACAAGACTTAACATGCACCTTCAATAACCACAAACTTTTGTTGCTTTGTCTCTTGCTAGTGGAGATCATGGGAGAAGGTTAACAGAAGACTCATCTCCATGTTCTTGATCCACCTCTGACTCAGTTGAAACTGTTCTTGCTTCATCCGAGATAAACCTCACCCATCTCTTCTCCTTCATGAGTGTTAACACCGGGTACATGCAGAACCCAATAACGATGATCACACCGCTGATTAGAAATGTTTTCGGAGCAGCCAAAACCATCACAAGTATGACAAGCAAAGAAGGAGGTAAGCAAAGCAATGTTACTCCTAATGTGTTCAAAGGAACCTTATAAGGTCTGTGAAGATCTGGTTTCTTGATTCTTAGTTTGACAAAGGCTGCGAATTCAAGAAGCATTCCTAAGGCATACAAGAAATTTAGAAACTCTATGATCTCTTGAAAGCTCATCCACGACAGAAATATAACTCCTGTAGCTGAGCAAAGAATACTGATCGTTGGTGTTCCATACTTCGATCTGCAACACACAAAGAAACGTTACACCATAAAACCAAAACACAGTCTTGGAGACTAAGTAACTAACCTCTGGGCGAAAAACGCAGGGAGCATTCCAATCTCACTCATACCAAGAAGCTGAAATGCATCACTACTCATTTCAGCTTCAAACAATCCAAGATTAGACATTGCAGCAGCAGCTTGTATCCATCCTTTAAGCCAAACACCTCCAATAAGCATTCCAACTTCAGCAAAATACCCATCACTCCATTCTCCAGAAGATGATGAACTTAAAGCTCCAGTCCCTGCCATGAGTGGAATCAAATATGATCCCATGACTAACAAAACAGCTCCAAACAAAGCCTTTGGAAAAGTCTTCCCAGGTTTATCAACTTCTCCTGCAAGAGTACTAGCTTTATCCCAATAATTGAGATTCCAAAACATTGTATTGAAGTAACCTCTCCAATTAACTTTTTGCATATCTACAAACAACCAACGCTTAGGCCTGATTCGAGGAATCGATAACAAAGCCATTACAACAAAAGGGCAGAGCGAGAAAATCGCAAGGAGAACAGCTGAAAAACCAACAATATGCAATCCTCTATAGTTCAAATATGTTAATGAGAATGTGATGATCAATAGAGCAGGAACACGAGCAGCTACATGATTTAAAACAGGGAATGAATGTTTAAGGTAATCAAGAAACAGAACAGGATACAGAGCATTATCCATAACACCACTAAACCATTTCCAAAACCCTTCTTGGAATCCCCAAAAGGGACCAAATGCTGAAGAGATCCAAACAACATAGCCACCATTCTCAGGGAAACTAGTGGCAAGCTCTGCAGTGACAAGAGCTTCGGGTATGCTCCATATCAGAGGGAAAATTAAGAATCCTAGAAGAGCTAAGAGAGGACCACCACCTGATTTCACAGAATCCTCTACACCAAAAGGGCCACCAGAAACTTCATAGAAGATGAGAAACACAAGAGGCAATAATGTCAGCTTTGGACTTGGTTTGGTCTCAGAGATGTTTTCATCGTTTACAATTGTCTCTTCACCCATCAATCAAATACCAGAGATCAAGGGAGAGAGACAAAGAGACAGAGCTCTTGGTGACTCTGTGAAACAAACAAAAAGAACCTTTTTATAAATAAAAAAGCAATCATTTTTTCCTGAGACAAAATCATAAAGTACAAATCTTTAAAAAACTCTGATCAGAAGTCAGAGACTCAGAGGATTTGAATAAGAAAAAAGTCAAATTAAACGATGGAATTGTGTTGGAGAACCTATAGATCGATGTGAGTTTTCAAAGCTAAGTAGAGAAAACTAACCTCGTAGGGTGAAATGAATCTTTGAATCTCTCTCTCTGTTCCTGATGAATCTTAGAAATTGATGAAGAGAAAGAAGATGAAACTGATTAGAAATAAATGATTATGGTGAACAAGCTTCCATGTAAGATTCAAGATTGAATATGACGTCTGAAACAATATATATATATATATATATATATATATTAAATTTATTTTCGCTTATGACTGCATTTTAGTTTTGTAATGTAAGCAACCTTTTTTCCTCTCTTTAAATTTCTAATTTTTTTATGAGTAAACAATTTTTTATTGGTTCTTTTCAATATGGAGTAAGGTTTTATTGAGGAAGTCACATGATTCGATATGAATATTATATATTTTCTTTTTGTATCATGTTAATATTCAAATAGTTATTTAAAAAATAAACAATATTTAAGGGTTGAACAAGGTTAGGTGGACTTTAATAGTTTTGTTATAAAGCTCATAAAAAAAACAAGCTTGTAACATTGAATTTATCCCTAGGCATTCGGTTTGATTTGTTTGGTTTACCGAAAACCGAACCGAACAAGATTTGTTTCGATTTGTTCGGTTTTATGTGAATAAACTGATCGAAATTTTTTTATTTTTAATTCGGTTTTTGGTTTGGTTTGAATTAATATTCGGTTTATTCGGTTAACTGAATAATAGTCAAAAATCAAGTTTCTGTTTGGTTTATTC